>JAOTRN010000009.1:15984402-15994742 GCA_028566695.1 Bagroides melapterus
AAGGTTTTGGAGCCCCAGAGACGTTTGAAGAAACACATAAAGTGAACATAGGTGGCTATGAGGTGGTCTGGAAAATATAGGACATTGCTACAGATTAGTGCACCGCAGCAGAGCAAATCTTCTCATCATCATGTGGGATATCAGTGGGGCAAGACGAGACAAGGAGAGGCTAGGTGTGGCAAGGTAAGGTAGAGTAGGGCTTGGTGAGACAAGATGGGGTAAGGTGAGATGAGGTGGGCAAGGTGAGACAGTGAGAAATGGAGTGTGGGAAGATGGATTATGGTTGGGCTAGTTTATTCAAGACAGGGCAAAGAGATAGAGAGCAGCGCAAGGGTTTGGCAAGGTACAATAGAGTTGGTCAGGGTGGGGTTAGGTGAGACAGCATAGGGCAAGCTTGAGAAAGAGCAGAGCAAGGTGATATGGGGTGGGACAGGGTGAGACAGGGTGGAGCAGGCTATGGTTAGTTGAAACAAAATGGGACAGGGTTGGACAAAATGGTGCACTAGGATATTTAGACAGGAAATTACACAGGGTTACATATTTTCCCTGAGAAAGGAAAGAGACATTGTTGAGTTCCCTCAAAAGGAAACTTAAACCACTACATTAAACATAGACTCGATCGAGTAAGGTTTGCAATCTTATCTTATTTGGAAAGGGCCATTGTGGGTGCAGGTTTTTATTCCAACCAAGCAGAAAGCACACTGAAGGCCAAAATCAACTGATTAAGCAGAATGAATCAGATGTGGTACCTTCTTGATTGGACTGAAAACTTGCATACACACTGGCCCTTTGTGGATAAGAAATGAACACCATCTGCTATAGAGCTACCAAGACTGGTAGGATGGTTCTTAACCTCTAGCTCTACTAATACTACTACACAAAAATCACAGTCTCAGGAAATGTCAGCTCTGCCCAACAAGTTGCCCACTCCTCTGTGTATCAGTCACACTCAGTCTTGGTGCTAATTAACTGTGGGGGCTTCAACACTCTCTGATCTGATAATCCTCTGAACAAATAGATACGACAAGAAGGGGAGTGAGAGGGATATGACATTCATGAATATTGTGCATTAAGAATATATTAAACAAGGTCGTACTATATACCTCCTCTTCTCTTTTACTATCACACACAAAGGAAAGGTCTGAACAAAGCAAGGGTTCATATCACAATGACCCAGAGAACTGAGGCCAGTGTGGGCACCACACACCATAAGGTTGCCATTTCACCTACTCAGGGTTAATTGAGCAAGCAGACAGACAGACAGATGGTGTCTAGTGTGTGTGGGTGGGTGGGTCGGTTGGTGGGTTTGTATCATCTCTGCTTCTCAGACATTGTCTCACCTGAGATGTTTACCATATGAAAAGCCTCACCGTCGTTCAGCCTTCAATATATTTTAATGAGACCTAAAAGCACCAGATTTGTGGATTGTGTCCTGGTCCTCCACAATTACTCATCATGTCCCCTTCAAACACACAAATAAAAGTTGTCTTGGGTTTTTTTTTTAGAGTTGTCACAGTTTTATTTCACAAGGTAAAGTTAAAAAAAAAAAAAAAAAAAAAAACTGACTGTACCATCAGCCCTCCAATTATTCTTGGTTTGTGCACATGCAGTCTTTTAAATGTGAGAGTTGAGCCTTTATGAGTCAAACATCAATTATATTGTGGAAAAAAAAACACAAGAAAATCTTTCATCAAGTCACCAGTAATTAGCTTTCATACAGGTGAAATTCTCTTGATCACCCAGAGAGCCGATATTAGAGAACCCAGCAGTGGAGTTGTGAACATATCTTCCTGCTGTAGAGGAGTCTGTAGACGCAAACAAGTGAACCAACGAAGCATAAAATGAAACATACCCAACCACCCAAGCTAGTAAATGCAAAACAGCAAACAGGTAAACAAATTAAGTAACAGACCAATGACAAGAGGTGGGCGGAGACAGGGTTCAAACCAGAACAGTGACAGATTTCAAAACAAACAAAGCAGACAGAGGACACAAAACAAATGGAAGGATCGCTTTCCCTGCTAGGAACTTCATCAGAAGTGATACGGACATTTCAAGTGTTAAGATGGCATGGAATCAGGTTGCATTAACACCTCACAGGTCCGAGTTCAATGTTTTAGTCTTTAGATCGCTGTCTATGTGGATGGAGGCAGGAATAGGTGAGCAATATTAAGCTTGAAGTCTTTTGCTTTATGAAACAAGTACTAATAGTAGAAACTCAAGGAGCCCTGAAACAGAACCATGTGGGACACCATGCTTTACTTTGGATGACATGTGGATAACGTGGATGTTTTACAATCTCATGCTTTTTAATCAAATAGTTATTTATTGAATAAAAATGAGCCAGTAGGCCATATAAATCTAGAAAAGGTCTATTTTTGTGGACAGACTTTAAATGTTGAAGCTCACAACTCTCAAATTACTTGTTAGAAACATTCTGAAATAGGAGGTTTATTTATAAAAACTACTTGCTTTTGTTTTTAACGACGTGCACTGATTAGTCAGGGCTTGCAGTACAAGCTTTCTGATTTGTGCATGGTAATTATTCTAATCGCAATTCTACAGACAGGCACTAACCCGTCAGTATATTCAGACCTGCTTTTCTCTGTGCACTGCATCTCTTTTTTTATTTCAATGGTTAATCTCACTTTCTTCATTCCTTTGCCACCTTTGCAAACTTCTTGGGACTCATGATGAGCACCCTTTTTTCAGATTTAGGGGAAAAAAGCAACATAGCATATTCTCAGATGCCTGAACAAAACAGAAGCCACACGAGAACTTACCAGCAGCATCCTTTGTTATCACGTGCAACCCACGCTCGTGTATTGTGCCGCTGTAAATGAATACGCGGCAGTGCGTGCAAAAATGGAAAAAAAACAAAGGCGTAAGGCTATTGTATACCAAGGGACCTATCATAATCAGAAGCAAATTTAGTATCGTAGCTGGAGTAATCATAATCCGAGGTTCCACTACAGTGCATTTTCCAACTCTTTGCTATAACTGCATTGCATTCTTGGACATTTTCAATCACTATTATTTCTCCACATTATACGCTGTACTCTAAAATCTAGTGAGTGACAGGAAGAAGCAGCTTATAAAACTTGAATACTAATTGAGATCGCTCAAATGTTTCTCCTATTAAAACCCACACTAGCAACAGGCCATTAGCAATAAAATAAAAATGTCCTTGTGTGATGTCAGTGCAGTAGGCAACATCTAAAAAAAATACAGCACTAACCAATACGTTAGCACTAAAAATCTGGAAATGACATTTAATGGAGTTGTTGCTCAGTGGTGAGGAAGTTGCTGCTGATTGGAAGCCACGGATGCTACGCCAGGGCCAGTGAGCAAGGCCCTGAACCCTCTACTGCTCTGTATAAATGAGACGTATGTAAGTTTGTCTTTTATAGTCAAGGGTTCCTTTAAAACAAGTGTCTATAAATGTTGCTACATATTTGAGAATATTTCTATTTGGCAACCGAGATCCTTCAGGCTTGTTATCTGGGAGCGAAAGTCCTTCATTAAGAACCTAATAGTGGATGTTGGCGCGAAGAATTTAGGAGTCAAACCAGCAAATTCCAACCACCAGTAAGTACTAATCCCCCAAAACAATGAAGTTGTTAAAAAGGTTTCCATAGAAACAATGAAGAGACTGTAACATTTGAACAGTGGGATAGAAAGTAAAATTAAAAAAGTATTTTTAAATACCTTAATAATGTGACCTTTTTGCCACAGAGCGTCTTATACCCGGTAAAGCCTGAGGTGACTGAACACCAGGCAACGGAAGTAATCTGAAATGAACCATTCCATTCCTTCTGTTGAATTTTCACTCTCTCAGCAGTAAGTTAGCAGTGGAAGTCACGCCCTTTAGACGTGGCAGTTCCACACACAGCAGGTGCTGCCAGGCTGGAAGCTGAGTTTTTTTTTTTTTCAAGAAAGGAAGGAATTGAAAAGGACTTACATAAAGTGGACGGTCTATGGAGCAGTAATTGCTAGTATTTAACAAGGCATCTCGTTAATGAGCTCTTTAATTTGAAAGAAATTTCTTTGTGTAAAATGAAGTGTGCTTCAATCTGCCACCATCCATCCATCCATAAACTCATCCACCCACGCATCCATATATTCATCCATCCATGCCTACATCTATCTATCCATCCATCCATTTATCCGTAAACTGACAGATCCATCCATCCATCCATTTTCCACTTCTAACATTTTTAGCAATGGATAATTTTCGACTCAGCTCAGGAAGTAGGGAAAAGAGTGCCAGGGAAGAAACCCTGAGAAGAACCTGGCCCGAAGAGGATCTCATCTGTTTCTTCTTCTCACTGTAGCAGTTTCTGTGGGAGATAATATGTTAATATAAAAAAAAACAAACAAACATAAAAAAAAACACCTACCACAGACCTGAGACCTGTTTCAATGTTTTCTCTAATTATTTCAAAAGGAAATCGGTGTCTGTGAACATCTATATGTTTTGTACAGAGAGAGAGAGAGAGAAAACACACACTCCATGAAGCAAAGCAAAGGACTGGAGGCTTCAAAGCTGTTCTCATCTCTCCCACTCTTCCACTCCTGCCCGAGGGCCCATTGTCACCAAGCTGCCATCCATTCACATGCAAACATATCTGATTAACCTACCAAGAATCTCTCGGCCTGAAAATGCCTGCTGACGTCTGTAGGCAAGGACCTGTATATACAGTACATACCCACTCCCCCAATAACTACCACCTCCAACCAGCCACCCCTTCCAAACCGTCCTACATTTTCTGGTCTCATTAAACAAAAAAGCTCTCGGTTGTATAAGCCTTCAGTATCGCCTTCCCAACTGCTGTTTAAACGGGTAGATTTTTTTAGGTTATGTCACTATAACAGAGTTTTGCACATCTGGATCCTGGTATGTTTGTCATTCTTTGTGGCAATAAATAAAAACACAGATACATCCATGTCTATCTGTTGTTAGCAATAAGCTAGCTGGCTACCTCTGACAAGTATGTTTACCTGTATGTTTTATGTTTAGTATTGAGTTGCTAAACTCAGCTTTAAGAAATCCGCGTTAAAAAATGTTGCATAAAACATAGAGCTTCTTGGTTTTGAACCAGTCCAGTGTAGCATTGAAAAAAGTCCCATTTTAATGTTTTATTGGTCGAATATTATATTTCAAAATCACCCAGATGTCTAACAGTGTGCCGTCTTCCTCTTTCACATCGCAGTCCATTTTAATGATGCGTACGTATAAGGTAGACAGATACTGAAGGCCATTTTACACTGCAGCAGCAGATTCCCCGGTGCGAGAATAACGATGCTTTCAGATGGGCGAGCAGGTGCAGAGGGTGTGCAGCAGACAGACATGAGAGCTCTTGTGCTCTTCAAAGACACAGTGAGGTTCACCCGGGAGCAGGAGACGACTGACAAGACATACTAATAAGTTCTTGGATGGGTTGTAAAATTACCTTTACAATTCAGTGCGAGTTTTATTAACATTTATTCATTTGACACAAAGAGAAGCAGAATCCAATCCATGCACACATCTGGAAACTAAACACACACATATCTCATACACTGGCTGTAAAATTTGCCCGTTGTCACTATCACCACCTCTTCACCAATCAATCAACACATCGTGGAGTTGTTAGCTGTTCTACTTCATGTTCTTCAGTGAAGAAGGTTTAGATAGTAGCAACGCTCAAGAACCAACAGGGAACCCCCTTTTTTTGTTCATTTTGCATTTGCAAACTGCACTAAAGGTCTAAGAGATGACGTGGGAAGATCTGCCGAGAAAACCCTTTGGCATTTTCTACTAGGCGTAAATGTAATTACAGGCATTTCCCCAACTGAAATGTTTTTGTTATTTTAAGGTTCTCCTTATAAAAAAAGATGCCTCTCTTACTTCTACAGTATATACACTAATCTATTGATGGAAAATATTACAATATAAAGATATATAAGAAGAACATGATGGGAAATGAGTTCTTACTGGGTTCTTAGATCGTTCTTTGGAGAGATCAGGGATCTTGTCTTGCAACAACCTTTAGAAAAGTGAGTTCTTTAAACCTTTGGAAAACTCATCCATCCATCCATTTTCTGAACTTTTCCCTATTCAGTATTACAAGAAACCTGGAACTTGTCCCAGAAGACTTAAGGCACAAGGCAGTGGACAAGATGCCAGTCCTCTGAAGTAGAACCAATTTGACTTCCCAGAATACTTCTACTTTATACTCTTGATTACACTTCATTTTATATGAGGAAAGGAAAGGGTAGAGTAACAGGGTTTATGCGAAGGCTACTCATATATCTGGCTCACCAAGTAACGTCATCCCTGCAGCCTGTGTATTAACTATGAACCCTTGAATGGACTTGCTTCAGAAGGGAACTTTAGGGAAGTTTGAAGTTCACTTCATTGATTTGAAAAATCCTGGTGGTCATACCCTGGTACTTTAGACTTAGTCTGGAAGCTGAGTCATCGTTTAATGCTTAATGGTCACTCAAAGCTCTGGCCTGCCTAGAAACTCTCCAGCTGAATGCTTGCTAACAGAATATGATTAACATGAAAGCATTTCCAAAACTTCAGTTCACTTCAATAATTGTACACACATTTTCAAGCATACCAGCTCAAGTGTTTCTGGTAAAATATTTAATGAAAAAGTAAAAAATGGGAAATTGGAGGAATGTTATTATTAGAATTTAAGAGATCACAGTGTATGTCTCGTTTGCCTCTGCATGATTCACAATTCTCTGAATGAAACAAGTGAAGTATACTACAGCATGTTTCTAGAACTATGAAGCATGTGATGAATATGAAGAATCATATAAATCACATATGGTAGGTTCAGAATGATCTTTTGACAACTCCCACAGCATTACCATTAGTCATCCAAAGGACACAAAATCTGCGAAAAGTACTTGAGAATGCAGAAAAGTGAATGCATAATTTACTCTTTCGGCTCTCCTTCCTATTCCCCATGGTGTTAAAGATGATGCGCAGTGAGTTCCAAAAGATCCCCAGACAGGTCTGCTGGAGGGTCAAGGGTTCTGTATTGCGACAGTCCTCTGGCTTTCTCTGAATCTGGTAAAGCTATACCAGTCAGATGATATACTCCATATTCAGGAGGTACATGGACCCTGATCTACCAATCTTTAGCCACTGGTGAAAAAAGATTGGTGAAGTGTATTTAGTGGTCTACATGTTTACATATCCACTGATGCTAATCAAAATTTATTATAGGGGTCAAAAGGATCAAAGGAAATAATCAGCAGACTTAGGGTCCCAACCTGGGGTGGCTTCTGAGGTGTCTGTGACTTGTTGGCGCTTACATCTTGCTGGGGCAAGAGGATAGTAGGACCTTCTGTTTAGAATGCAGGTCACTGTGTTTGCTGGTCAAATTATTGAAAATGGCAAACTTTTATTGAAGACAAGCTGCACAGAGTGAAACAGCAGAACAGTAGATACAGTTACTGGTCCCAACAAGCAAACTGGATCCATGTGGCTAATCATAATCCCATTACCAGCCACCTGGGGGTAGATTGTCAAAAACACTACACCAAGTCAAGGCCAATTAATATTGGCAGGAAATTTGTTGAGATGGTGTGTCATGCCATGAATATCAGTTAGAGACTCTACTAACCACCACTTTGCACCCTGTTCCTTTAATTTGAAAGAATTGGTAGGGATTTTATTTGGCCATTGTTTGGCTCTGCATGGGGATATCATTTCAAATTAGTCCTTGTGAACTGTGTGAAGTGGTATCACTGTTTGGATCTCCAGAGTTGGGATCCCAAATAAGATCCTATGCTACGCAAACTTTATGAACATCTGGGAAGTAAAGCGATTTGACCTGTGGTATACTAACCAAAAACCGATGGGTTAGTGGAATGGTTTAATAAGACACAGTCTTTTTTTAAAGCTTATACATGATGATATGCAAAATTGGGATAAACGGTTAAAAGAGTCTATTAGATGCCCTAGACTTCCATGAGGTTGGTTTTCCACTTTTACATGGCAGAAACTCTGGGGAGTGTTGGACGTTACAGAGAATGGTACAACTTTTATTCATGTGATGTACGTGTACTCTGTCTATCTTTCTCTTCCTCTTTCGGTGTGCATTGAGCTGAGCCTGGCATGTGCCCATGTGAGAACAAAACAGTGTGCTAAGTGAGCTAGAAATTTACTGCCCACATGGCCACACATGGTGGTTATTTGTGTATTCCACTTATACGTAGGTATTGATAGTTTCAGCACAGCTGTAGCACAGCAAGTTCAGAGACTTATGTACAGGAAGCATAGCTTTTTGTTCTGTACATGAAAATGACTGACTCACCAGCCCTTTTATTTTAAACGGTCTCAATTCTTGGTTAAATTACAATAGTTAGGAACAGTCAGACTCTGTAATAAAACACTCGCTTACTCACGAGTATGTATGCATGCGTGCACAAGCTGCATTTTAATTTAGCCTGGTGGGAGGACTAGGTCTGCATAATAAAATTATTTAAAAAAAAAACAAATTCCAACCAGATTCTTTGTCTGCTTTGATAGACAAGCAAAAGCAGGCGTTTAGCATAAAATCCATACACTGGTATAAAAGAATGATAATGGAGATTGCAGTTAACATGAGCCACAACATTCAGATTCATCTGTCACACTTCTGCAGTGGTGCATAACCAGCAGCTCCTTTTATGGGCCTTTAATAGCAGTTCCTCAGTATTTGAGTTTGCAGCAATGATGGAAAATTCAAGTTATTATAGAGGATTTTTTTTTTTTTCGTTTTATAAAAGACTCTGAATTGCCTGTCTGTTTTTTTTATACTTTTTTCTGACTCTTTAATAAAGTTCAGCCTTTCCTTGCGAGACTGGTGTGACGCACATAGCCGAGGTGATGTCGCCTGTTGTTGCCGTGGTTACTGAGGGATTCCTCAGCATGCCGAACGGAAAGACCATGTAAGGTAGAACACAGAGAGAGAGAGAAAGAGAGAGAGCAAGAGAGAGAGAGAGAGAGAGAGAGAGAGAGAGAGAGGAAAGTAGGAAAGTATAAGCTGCACACTGCAGATACTGCAGATATATTCGAAAAAAATGTTGGTGTTCACACACCCACACACACTGCAGAGACAAACGCCTACACAGGTGATTCCCAGTGAACCTCTACATGATGCAGGAGAAAGACAGGTAGAGAAGGAAATAAGGACAAGAACAGGAAATGCCATGCAAGAAACATTGTTTTTCATATATATATATTGAAGCTTGTTGCAGTGTGTGTGTGTGTGTGTGTGTGTGTGGGTGTGATGGTTACAAAAATCTTGCAGCAACAACATGCCACAAAGCCCTGTCATTTTATTAGTCATTTCAAATCTGTGTTTTAACACAGTCCTGTATAAGTCATTAAAATAAAAGCATAATTCAGATTCTCTACATGCTTTAAAACAAAATAAGGCATTCATTACCACCTGCCTAAAATATAGTTTTTTAAATTACCTAGATACTTTGTGTAGAAAGTTTGTAAAATATACACACTATGCACTATGGCTAAATAGTGTGCATATTCACATCTGGAGCTAAAAACTGGAGCCAAAGAGCTCAAACCCTGTTCCAGCATGACAATGTTCCTGTGCACAAAGCCCTTGAGCTCAATGGAGACATGGTGTGGAGGTGAAGATTGGAGTGGAGGAACTCGAGTGTCCTGCACTGAGCCCTGAACCCCACTGAACACCTTTGAGATGGCCTGGAACTGGAGTCTCCTCAACATCGTGATATCAGAGTCTAATCTTACTAATGTTCTTGTAGCTGAATGAACACTAATCCCTGCAGTAGCTGTATCTTTACCTGAATGAACACTAATCCAAACAGTAGCTGTATCTTTACCTAAATGAACACTAATCCCCACAGTAGCTGTATCTTTACCTAAATGAACACTAATCCCCACAGTATCTGTATCTTTACCTGAATGAACACTAATCCCCACAGTAGCTGCATTTTTACCTGAATGAACACTAATCCCCACAGTACCTGCATCTTTACCTGAATGAACACTAATCCCTACAGTAGCTGCATCTTTACCTGAATGAACACTAATCCCCGCAGTAGCTGTATCTTTACCTGAATGAACACTAACCCCCGCAGTAGCTGTATCTTTACCTGAATGAACACTAATCCCCGCAGTAGCTGTATCTTTAGCTGAATGAACACTTATCCCCACAGTAGCTGTATCTTTAGCTGAATGAACACTAATCCCCGCAGTAGCTGTATCTTTAGCTGAGTGAACACTAATCCAAACAGTAGCTGTATCTTTAGCTGAGTGAACACTAATCCCCGCAGTAGCTGTATCTTTAGCTGAGTGAACACTAATCCCC
>JAOTRN010000009.1:16231809-16249481 GCA_028566695.1 Bagroides melapterus
GCTGCTGCTTCACTAGCCTTTTACAACCTGGGTTGCAGCTGTGATGATGAGGTTTTACACACACACACACACACACAAAAGTGTGCAGGAAAGCAGACCCTACTCTTACAGAATGGTCAGGTGTTATACTGTATGCTAGTTCTGAGCATCAACAGAGTTGCAGGTTTATTTCATACCTCAGGGTTCAGTCATGAGGTTAATGACATTAATATGATATATGAATACGTGATATATGAAACGTAACTATCTTTAATCTACACAGAAGTCATCCGACTTAACTGATGTTAACCGCAGTCATACGTCTTCATGCAATAACGCCGTGACCATAACTAACCACCAGAGGGCAACCTTGTACACTATTTGAACTTCTAACTTTGTTGTTGGTCCCACGTTGTTGTTTCTTGTTTTGTTTGTTAATTAGTAGTGATGGGAGGTCCGGCTCTATTCAAAGATTCGTCTCTTTTGGCTCGGCTCCCTTAAAAAAATATCGTCTCCCAAATGGCTTTTCATTTATTTTCATTCTTCTCTTCATTCATTTCATCACTCGGAGCCTCCTATTTTAGCCTAATTTAGCAGTTATGAATGGTTTGTGTGTTGATAAGCAATTTTTTATTCAGTGTTTTCATGAAAGCCTTATTATTATGTTATAATATTATATAAATTTATGCATCGCTATTACCGTTTAACATTTTAAACGGAACAACAGCAAATTCTGCACTCAGCTTTGCAGTCTCAAATATCATTAAAATGCAGCCAGATTCTGCTTGTTTTTCGGTTTTCGTTCATTTTTTTTTTTTTTCACTTTTTTCCGACGCACTTGTATTTAAATTCGGCTCCACCGCAACTCTCTGTCGCTCTGTGTACACTCGCTTTCTTCGGAGCGCCTGAACCCCCTTCCTTCTTTATCATAATGGTATGATCCTAGTCTGTCCTCGCATGCGATTGGCTGCATGATGTTCCCATCAATATAAAGCCCCGCCCCCGCCGTCTGGATTTTAGCAGTTGAGAATTCGGTTCTCTCCGACGGGACTCGGCTCTTCTCGTTCGCTACGAAGAATTGACTCTTAGAGCCGACTCGTTCGCGAACGACACATCACTATTAATTAGTCACGCAATTTAAGTTCCGTATTTTACGGGTTCTTTGTTTCACAGTCTATTTGTGTTTGTGCTTTTTTAGTGCTGTAACTAAATCTTTCAGTCACCTGACACTAGCTAGTTTTTATCCATCACAAAGCAGCTGCTAGCCAGAGAACATATAGCATTAAGTCATGTGAAATTATGAAATTCCACATACATTCCACTCACACGTGTTCAGTGACACTCTGATTGACATGAAATGTATTGCATCACTTGTCCATTTTCCTAAACTTCAGTTTAAACTGGTATTTTTAAACAGTCCCAATTTGTTCCCATTACACCTGTTTGCACTAATACTAGCATACGTTTATTATTTATTTTTATTCCTCTGTTTGCTCACTGCATTCCTACTGAATAGCAGAATGAACATGTTCTTCCTTCAAAAATTGTGAAGCCATGACATAATTTAAACCTCCGAACCTGTGCATTGTAAACATTGAGCTTTGTAAACGTTTGTTCACTCTTTCACATTTTTCCTGTTCTTTCTTTATCTCTCACAGAATATGATTGAGGAGAACACTGATGGATTTATCTCAGAAGGCACTGCTTTGTTAAACAGTTAAGCTCTTTATCATCCTGAATAAGACCTAAATCATGATGTGAGAAATTATTTCATAGATGTTGTCCGGTAAAGCCACTCATCATCGTCTGCATGTGATTTGCAGACGTGACTCACCTGCCGTTTGGCCGCCCAGCCGTTTTGTTCCAGACTTCTTATTCTTTACTTCAGCACTCGGACTACATCAGTGCGTACAGTTACGAGCTTCACGTGCCCCTGTGGACTGCATTCACCATCACGCCGCAGGTATAAATCACACCCCCAGGTTACACCTGATATGGGAGTAATCTAAAATATTGCATTCGTTAAAACTCCTTTGTCTTATTTTGTGAAGAAGGGGTGTAAAAACTTTTGCACCGAACCGTATGTCATGTCTGTCTCAGTCGAGGGTCATATCACGTATCGTGATAGATTGAATCGACTCAGACTGGTTTGTTCTCAGCACCGTGTCCTCTCAGGAGCGATCTAAAATCTCGGCCTGGATTTCTGTGAAGCGGCTTTTCGTTTTAATTCATAACTTAAACAGCAGCAGTGCAGGCAAAGATTTTCAAGGACAATATTATAAACACAGACAAGAAAAGAAGGCTCGGTCGAGACAGATGTGTGAGATATGTGAGGCTGTAGCTAAATACGGTGGAATCATTATAGTGCATAATATTAGTATCTAGGAAAGATGTTCAGGTGAGTTGTAGCTGTAATATAACATACTTCTCTATATACACAGTGTGTGTGTGTGTGTGTGTGTGTGTACATGCCCTGTGTGTCTCTGCAGATAGAGAGCACTGCTCCACCTCTTCCAGGCTCCGAGTGTGTAAGAGCAGACATCCGAATTCCTCCTGAACACACACAGACCTGCGACTCCAACAACCAGGATCACAAGATCATCCGTGGATTCCTGTACCCACCTAGTTAGTCTCTCTCTCTCTCTCTCTCTCTCTCTCTCTCTCTCTCTCACTCTCTCTCTCTAACACACTTCAGTTTAAAGGTTATTATTAGGACATCTAAGCTCAAAGGAAGAAGACTAGACATCTGAACAAAACGTGATCAATATATTTGATGACTGAACTATAGATAAGAAGTTCTTGTTTTTCTTTTCTCTGCAGGTTTCTCCGTCACTCCTGAATCCAGTCATGATGCTTCTTTGATCACCAACACAGTGCCCATGTACCCTGCCTTTAAGAGTGAGTAAAATATTGCTCAAAAATGTGTGTGTGTGTGTGTAAAAATATATATATTCTTGTAAATAAATGTAACTGTCTTTAATCTATTAAGAAGGCATCTGACTTAAATCATGTACCTCTGAGCACCAACAGCTTCATGTAACAACAAAAAATTCTCTTGTCCACTATTGGTACTCTTTAGTCAGTTCCCATCCATAACCACTAGGGGGCGGCCGTGTGCGCAGTCTGAACTCAAATTCAAAAGAAATTCAGATTCCATTAGCCACATACACAATCATACACAGTAGGACATGTAGCGAAAAGCTTTTTACGACTGTCCTTGATATAAAATATCCAATAGTGGAGAATAGAAGAATTAAATAAAGGAACAAAAATATGACACAAGTAGATACAAAGATATAAAGAAGAAATAAATCTCAAATATAAAAAAAGGGGAAAAAAAGGTCTTTTGTGTATCATAACCGGAGTGTATCATTAGACCACTACTTTAGGTGTAAAACTGCGTACTGAATTCTGTCTGCATCCACCCGCACTACCTGTCTGTCTGTCTGTCTGTCTGTCTGGCTATCTATCTATCTATCTATCTATCTATCCCCAAGTATGTGGATTGAATAAGTGATAAGAATAAGAATACAGTGGATGAGATGCTTGAAAATGATCGTCTGAAGCCTGCTGTAGCTGAAATAGATATATCACTAATATAATGTCACTGCTGTTTTTCTTTTTTGTAATATATATTTATATATATTTAAATCTAATGAAGAGCTCTTTCTAATGTGACTGTATAAATGCATAATATCAAATGTATAATGTAACCGTTTAAACGCATCCACGCATCGAGCTCTGTTTATAGACTATAGCCCTGCGCCCTCTGGTGTTCAAACTGTGCAACTGCATTACATACAGAATTAATTAATAGAATGCTAATTTGCCGAGGGTTGGGATGCAAGTGCAGGGAGTTTAATAAGAAAAGTCACAATGAAAAAAAAATAGGAAAAACTAACGATCCAAAATGCCGACATGAGCGAACAGATCCAGTCGAGGTTGAGAACTAACAATAATTAACACAGTGTGAATGTCCTTGATACTAGGAGTGTAAGATGATTGGGTGTTGCTAGAGTTGAAATGGATGAAGGTCTTAGACTCCTGAGATTTTGACTATCAACAAGTTCGTTATTATTACCTCATCAATTCTTCCATTGAATGAATGAATAAATGACGACTGTCTATTGGCCTTACACGTATGTAACAACAGTGCCACCTGCTGACCGGAATAAATACTGTTCTGTTCTCAACACATCAGTTTTATAATGAACGTGTAAAATAAGCTCGAAGTGACGGGCAGGTTTAAGTCTTGTACTTTATTTGTTGTGTAAAATGTTTTCAGTCTTCAAGCGACCAGGGGCATTACATGAGGGGATTAAGAGTCCCTGAAGCCCACCCTCGCAACTCCACTGATCAAATGGTTACTCTGGGAATCTGATATTCATTTGTCTTTTGTGAAATAAACATTATCATGATTGATCAAGTGGAAGTGTAAATAAGATATGGAGGAAGAGACAAGGAAGAAAAACCTTTTTTTTTATCTAAATGAGCTGGACACCATATCAATCTGATCAGTGCCTGAACAGGTGTAATAGACATGCTGTGTGTGTGTGTGTGTGTGTGTGTGTGTAGGAATATGGAGCTACCTGCAGCTGACAGTTCTGAAGCGTTACAGTGAAGAGAGGAACAGCATTAATGTTGTCACTGGACCCATATTTGACTATGACTCTGATGGACTCCAAGACACGGTGGAGAAAATCAGAGAGTAATAAAAATACACACACACACACACACACACACACAAAACTGTAGACCTATAATTTACAGTGGTAATTAAAGCAATAATATTTAGTCCATAATTTTGTGTGTGTGTGTGTGTGTTTACTGCAGACACGAAGGCGACTCTGCCCCGGTTCCCACTCATTTATACGTGATAATAACAAGCTGTGATCAAGAGAACACAACAGTGGAGGAGTGTGATGGATCCATTTCCACTGTTTCTTTCATCCTTCCACATCGGCCTGATAACTCAGAAAGCTGTCAGGTACACACACACACACACATGAGTAAACATGAGCCAGGAAATCCATCTGGTTTAATTTGTTTGCTTTCTGGTGAAACTGTTTTTACCCATTGGCTCATTCCGTACTGATTCCTGTGAATCGTTCTGATGTGGCCGATTTCATACCTGATTTCAACATAAGATAAACTTCATAAAGTAAAATGTACAAATTGTCATTTCCGATTTTTCAGACGGTCAGAAGCCAGGACATTAGTTCAGACTGCGAGGTTTATACGAAAGAACTTTTTATACGATAAGTTTATTTTATAACCGATTCTGAGGTACGTTCAGGTCATATCAGAAAGATCGTGTTTACGAGTTGAACGTACACGAACACCATCACAAAGTCGTAAATTACGAGAAGGGATACTTTGGAGTTTCTTTAAGCCCTGAGTTTCTGAGTGGACGCTTCATTATTTATATGACCTCATGATGAAATCACGATCTAAATTCACAGCCTTGTGTCTTCTGTTGTCCGGTTAAGGCTGATTTTTTCCAAGGATCTGAAACAAGATGAAACAAAACCAGACGTGAACTTTGGACAGGTTGTAGATCCATGAAGTGAAGAGGATTATCATTAGAGCTTTAGAGAAATAGTTACTTGTGGGTCATCCTGAAGTAAAGTAAAGTAAAGTAAAGAGAATCCTGGGTTATGTAGTTTGAGGTTTCACACCTCTCCTACTTGACACTGGGATTAACACTGACTCCTGACTCCCTGCTCATCATAATCTATAGTTTATATCATTTATAGACTTCATTAATATTAAGTTGTAATAAAATCCTAGTACAAACTTTCACAAGCACAAACATTATCACCTCTGAATCACCTTGTTTAAACACCTCGGGACATTTCGATGGAAACGGTTTCTCTGAAAAATGATGTGTGCGCTTCGCTCCATAAAACACACTTATTAGAACAATGACTACATAAGAATTCTTCATTGTTTAACTCCAATTTCCTTTCCTTTAGCACCTGAAACAAAGGTGTGTGTGTGTATGTGTGTGTGTGTGTGTGGTGTCTGTTTCCTGTCACTGTTGACCTTGGATGTGCTTGTCTCTGTCTAGAGATTAAACATTGTTATTCCTGGAATCTGTTCAAATTCCAGAAACTTCCGTCACTTGGAGATTTATTTTTCTACGTCCCCTCTGAGTTCCTGCGTATCCTCCCTCCACTTCCTGTATCTCGTCTTATAATATTGATCATTGTTTCCACATCATTCATCCATCATTGCTGTTTTCTGAGTTTTCTCACCTTTTACAGGCTCAGAGAATCCAAAGGGAGCGTAAATATTCTAGAAAGAGCGTCAGGGGTAGTTTTGAAAAGCAGATGCTGGATATAAGAAAGTGAATAGAGAATCTTTACTGCAGATTCAGAATTTTATTCAGAAATTAATAAACTTGTGTCTCAGATCGGTTCGAACCTACAGCTGAGACCCAAACGAAGTTATCTGCTGTACACGAGCATCTCTAGAAGGGTCTGAACGTCTCAAATGGAACCGTTTCCCATTTGAAAAATACACCACGCACTCTAAGCTAATTTAAAAGACGTTTCGAAGATTTCGTCGGCCATCTTGAGACGTATTCTCATCCAGCATCAGTGCCAGCACCTGGTAGCCCCGCCTCCTCTTGTGCTACGTAAGCAGCGCCGAGAGCGTCGAGTGCTTCTCTTTTTCTTGCTGGGATTTTCAGTATGAACACACTACTCACTCTGTTTATACTACACACTGGGGTAGAAACGTGTATAACAGTGTATGATATTTAGGATTCATCTCATTTTCTCACTAAGTAGGATAACGTCTAGGTTGTGCCTACTCTGAGACACGTGAATCCCGCCAAGGAAAGCGCTATCCGCCCTCTTCCACGTTCACAAGCTCACTGGAGTGTTGATGTAATTTCCAGAGAAACATTATTATATCCACCTGACAATTCTGAATATATTCGCTACAAGGCAGCGAGCTGAGGCTAGAATCAGCAAGAGGCTGCACTTTTTCCTCTGAGCAGATGTGTCCTTGGCTGAACGGATCTGAACCTGACCTAAAATTAACTGACCACACATCACCGGATCATTGGATCCAGCTGTCAGAGCAGCAGGGCTCATTTATGTGGAACTGTCTTACATTCAGAACTTACCGCAATCGTAGCATGAACCTCATAAACAAAATCTAATTTGATAACCAAAGAAGGTTGTGAAGCGTTTATAACTGACTGATTTCACATTCCAAGACTCTGTTCGGAAGAAAATTAGCTCCGGAAAAGTGATGAGTAAGAGCCAGTGAGTCAGTGAGCCAATCAGGAACGATCTTATATTACTTATTGGTCCACATGTGGCTGCAGGATCTGAAACGACATCAAGCAAAACTAAAAACGAAACTTCTGATTTGCAAATCTGATATAATAATGATTGGATAAATCCAGCGTGCGACTTTAAATCACTTTAAATAATGGCTCTCATGCTTCATCAGCGAGAAAAAAGTTCAGGTGTGCCTTAGCAGTTATTGTGGTCTTTCTCAGCTTTCTAATCTTTTTTGGTCTTTTTAAGTTTGTCATGGAGTTGACGAGCCGCTCGTTCATATCCGTTCTCCCATCATTATTTAGCGTCATGTCTTTCCTTTTGTACAGTCCTGTCACGTTCAGTATTTTGCCACCTGACTCTAGCCGTTTTTGCTAGAGTGTTGCTACATCTTGGTTTTTACGTGATATGAGGCACACGCTGTTCGGTTTCTGATTCTGCTGATAAGCATCTAATTGTAACTTTCAAACACGGCATCGTTTCACCCTGTACACGTTTGACACCACAACGTGGAGCTAACAATGTAAAAGCCGTGCTGAACCTGCTTCAGAGCAGAGTTTCATTACCACAGGGGGTAAAAAGCCATGCTTTGTAATCCTGCTTCTAAATCGCACGTGTGAAACGTTCCCTATGCTAGGGTTAAAGGTTTAGAATGATGATAATCTGGGGTTAAGTGCAGGGTGAAAAACCCTAGTGAGAAGCACGTATGAAAAAATGTTTGCATCCATTTTCTCACTTAATAGCTGCTTCTAAATGCACGAGTGTTTCCATGAAACCTTCTTAACATTCTGGCCTAAATTCTACCGCATCAGTTTCTGACCTCTGACCTCTGCTCCTGTTTTCTACTCAGAGCTCAGAGGAGCCGTCTCGCTGGGTGGAGGAGATCCTGCGCACTCACACGGCTCGCGTACGTGACGTGGAACTGCTCACCGGACTCGACTTCTACCGCTCGCTCTCGCTGCCCTACACAAACACACTCGCGCTGAAAACCTACCTGCACACGTTCGAGGAAAACGTCTAACACCTGGTGGAGCAACATTACTAAACACCACATCACCTCTCTTCCTGATGATTAGGTGTATAGTTTTTATACAGTTTGTCATATTTATTGTTCATTTCAAAGTAAATAATGATGGTACAACGTTTCAGACAGTTCGACTTTAGACTCACTAAAACCCAGGGAGCGTGAAATATAGCGTGTTGTTGTGAGTGCCTTTGTGTGCATGTGTGTTTTCTGTGTGTGTGTGTTGTAAGTTAACGTTATGTTAGCATGCGTTTGCTAGCATGTTGCTACACTAGTGTGTTTGAAATTGAAAAAAAATTGCGTTTACGAATTTCTTAATTAGCAGCTGAATCATGACTGCAAGTTTGACAACCAACTGGCCCCACCCTCTTTGTTGGAACCATGTACGCCTTGTGACTGGAAGCTAATTTCTGGGTCAGAAAGATTTAAAAAAAAAAAAGAGAGAGACCTGAAACAAAAAAAGACGCTAGTCATATCCTCTTCATAGCATTATTGAGAATCTAAAGTAAGGTTGTTGTGTGATTCATTCAGGTATTTATATATTTTTAGCCATACCAGAAAGCTGTGCAGGAGTACAGTCAGAACTTTAAAGTTCTTGTATAAAAAATATCTCTTCTAGCTAAATATCAGCGTACAATAGGCTTTGAAGAAAGCTTGTATTGTGACTTGTACACATACAGTACAGACAATTGAACCTCCCGGCTTGTTAAATTGTTTGGATTAGTGTACAGTATTCTGCATCCCTGAAGCCGAGAGTTTTATTGGCCTTACTCAAGGGTTTGACAGTAGCAGCGTCCAATACGGCGCCGATATTTATTTATGCATCGAATCACTGATTAACCAGCAAAACTAGCTAGATAAATAATTCTACTTACCGAGGTTCAGGATTGTTTCATTAAGTAAATTTAACCACTGGAATGACTACTTTGTTCACAAATATGTCTACTGGATGCCTCATTCAGAGTAACTATGTTTTAATAATTTCATTATATTTACTTTCAGTGAAAAAAATCTACTGTGTGTGTTTTGCTCTTAAGGATAAACCACCATCGTATCTGATATCTGTCAGAAACCTGAGAACGAAGCTAACCTTTTTCAGTCTTTCAAATGAGATCGAGATGGAACAGCGAGTTAAAGGAAAAATCGACCTCAAATGTGTTAAGTTAAAGCCCTGGAATAGATCCAACCTCTAATTCTGGAACTGTATTGGAGAAATGAACACCGTTCTCTTAAAGAGGTTGTGTCTGAGTTCAAATCATGCCGATGCTACAACTATCCATGGCTAGAAGATCAAAATCGGCCATGATTTTATGGTAGAACTGGTGGTATACATCAGTCATAGCAACGCTAGCCAATCACAGGCATCTGTGATCTCATGTAGACGTAGGTGTGTAGCATCAGTCCTGCATTTGACATGTAATAGCATCGCTATTCCGCATCGCTCGTTAGAATCTGACGTGTGATAACGAGACCTGCCTGGAGGATGGGAACAGGGTGTGGTCTCTTGTGCTGGCTCAACAACTTACTAAAATAAAACTTCATTCGACTTTATTTTTTCCCTTTAATTTCTCTCTCAATATATTCTAAAGAAAACTATTTAGAGTTAGCTGCATATGCTGGTGGTTAGGTGGAATCACATTATCTTCATTTTAACCATGAGAATGACTTTTATTATCACATCCTCTATACTGATTGGAACGATAGTAAAACAAAAACAGTGGAAAACTGTCACGCAATAAAAAAATATTGTTATTTTAGTTAAAAGTAGCACCAATGCTACAGATTATATAAGCTGTTATAGTTTTAATTAGAAATTAATGAACGTGTGCTGAATTGTATAGAGTATAGAGATCACCCAGAAGAAAGCCAGCTAGCAATAAATTCACACTCTGTGTCTGTACACGTGTTTTATTCCCATACTCCTGTCACAAACGTTCACTGTACAGAAATATCACAACGACTATGTGCTGTGTGCTTTTTTTTTTTCAAAATGTTAATTTATGTATGCTAGTTGATTTACTAGATGCTAGTAAGACTAATCCAATTATATAGTAATGGAACATTGGACAACTTTTTTTGTCAACAAACCTGATGACAGTGTTGTTTTTTTCTGAGGTAAATGAACGTTCAATTGTCTGTAACATCTTAAAAGTAATTAAACTGTTAAAATAACTAATCTGTCTATATTGTGGTCAGATCATTTGAAACTTCTGTGTGTGTGTGTGTGTGTGTGTGTTATCAAATGTGAAAACAGGGTAACTAGAGCTATCAAAGAGAAGTCACTAAACTCCAAAGATAATAAGCGGCCAGTGTTTACGGGCTTGGTAAAGCTGCAGATAATGATGCTGTAAATGATTTTACTTACAAGAAGGTCGTTAACTATACAGCAGACGCACCTTATAAAGTAACGCACGCTATTAGATATACTGTATTATCTACGGTTCGATTATAAATTAGATTGGATTAGTAATGATTACTAGGAACAACTACCGAGTACAATATCAGCACAGAATATTATATCAGAAGACTGTAAAAAACAGTAAACAAAAGGCCCATCGCTCCAGTTGATTAGTCGTGACATGACTCTTTTAGGCTACAAAGTTAATGTAACCTAAAAAGTCTCAATCTGAACAGAAATTTTTAACGGAAATCTTGAAATTTGGCCGTGGGATTTCAATCAGGTACTTTAAATGAACCCAAAACAAAGATGAGACTTCCATTGATTGAGAAACATATAAAATATACATCAGATGCTTAATCCTGTGCATTAGTACATTGTAATCCATGTACAGTACAGTGTGTCTGGAGTTTTTAAGGATTAACTACATCTACACAGGCTTAAACAGTGTCTCCTGAACAGACATTTAAC
This sequence comes from Bagroides melapterus, assembly GCA_028566695.1. Lineage (NCBI taxonomy): Eukaryota > Metazoa > Chordata > Actinopteri > Siluriformes > Bagridae > Bagroides > Bagroides melapterus. The sequence goes on from JAOTRN010000009.1 coordinate 16,242,977, forward strand.
ACAACAGTTTTAACAGAAACACCACTGCGATCACGTCACGTTGTCTTATCTACAGCATTAAAGTTTCACGAAACACCAATAAAACCTTAACCGTAGATGAACTTGATTCTGCTATCTGTTTATTGTAAGTTACATCAGAACGTATGTTATCAGTGGATTGCTGTATACCTCAGATTCCTCAGAAGACTTTAGTAAATCATCAGAGCGCCAGTGCACCATGGTTGAAATGATCAACCAATCAATGTCCTTTAGATAGACAGATATACTTTATTGATCCTGTTACAGCAGCTTATTCAGTAACACACACACACACAAACACACACAGGAATATGAAGATCTTTGAGAATCTGGGATGGTTGTAGTAGTAGTGCGAATGTGAAAGTGACTCAGCTGGTGAAGTCTGACCTCCTGTAACTTTCTCTCTGACAATGAATCTGAAAAACTTTGGACAACAAGTTCTGCTGACTCTGTATTGTGTTATAGAGTGGGTGAGATGGATTGTCCATGATGAGTGATGAGTCAATGAGTCATCATCTCCAGTATTTTTCCAATGATATCTTGATAATCCTGCTGGCATCCCTGGCATAGACAGTGCCCACCCCAGCAGACTGCAACACAGTAAATGCCACTCGCCACCACAGACTGGTATCGTGTTGCAAACATAGAAAGATCTGAGCGTCCTTTCTTTAGGGTGCCCTTATAGATGGTAAAATCTGATAAAACATGGCAGGAATACAGCCTGGAGAGGACACCAGGCTGACACACCTACGTAGGGGCAATTTGTTGTCTCTAATCTACCAAGGTCAAAGGAAGCTAAAGAGAAAACCTAGACAGAACCTGCCACCAGGACACAAGGCAGGAGATACTGTAGCCCAGACAAATTCAACCAACCCATCACAGGACACAATCACACACAAACAGACAATTTAGAGATGCTCATCCCACAATGCATAGACTGGGGGAGGAAGGCAGAGAACCCAGGGGAAAACCCTGAAACAATAGGAGAACATGCAGACTCCATTTAGACAGGTCAGAGGCAGGAATCAAGATCCAGATCTAGGAGGTGTGAGGCAAAACCGCTAACAAATACAGAAGAAGCACTGTGGATTATTTATCTGGGGTTGGCGCCAAGGAGAGAGAATATATGACATGAACGCTTTCATCGCTTCATTGAATCGAAGTTGTTTTGGGTTTAGTTTAAAACGCTTTAAATTGTCCTTGTATATGGCTTTAATGTCTTTGTAAAAAAAAAAAAAGAACAAATTCCATTTCCCTGATGTGTCTGCTTTGAAGTTTGTCGACTACGTAGGTATAAACAAAGCCAAAGGTTTCGAGTGGTGAGATACAGAGTTAAAGTATATAATAAAGCATCCAGTCAATGTGGGTTGGTGCGACATGGGTGGGATTGCATGTTTGAGGTGGTTTGGAAGGAAAACAGTGATCTGCAGGGTCTGTGATGATGGACTGATTTGTCACTGATAGCATTATAGTGTGCAGGGGTGGATGCACTCAGACAGAAATGATCTGTCTAAAAGATAAGTATGGTATTTTTTAACGCACGTGTGTGTCTCAGTCAGGATGTTGTTGCTGAGACTAATTGTTATGCCCACACTCTGAGCTCTGGTGTTGTTACCCTCAGATACCTGATACCTTTGGTTTGTTGCCCCAGTACTGGTATGGTAACACTCACTTGCCTTGCAGAATAAAATTGCTGGATTTATTGTTGCTGGAAAGTCCTGAGTGGTTCAAATAAAAAGATTTGGGAGATCATGAATTTGAGTCCTGGTAGTAAATGAAAAGTCTGTGAGGATCCAAAAGAGTGTAATTGGCCAAGCTCTATGCAGGATAATGACACTTTTTTACCTGTCACTCAGATTGACTGAAAAATCTTGGTCTTCTTTGTGCACCTGTATGTGGAAGGGGTTCTAGGGTTAGGGTTAGGTTAGGGTCTGTTCATCCAAGCTAGAAAAAGTTGTGCTAGGGATTCAAATATGAAATATTTCCGTTGCTGTGGCTTCTACTTGGTTGTAATGAAAACCTGCACCCACACTGGCCCTTCCTGGATAAGATTGGACACCCCCGATATAGACAAATGGCTATGTCAATGAGGGGATCCTTTTCAGGGGTGAAAAAAGATATAAGTACTGTAAATTCTGTATTTATCCTTGCTGAAGATGATCTCATTGCATCTTCATAATACAACAGCCTTACCTGCAAGTGATATACTCAGATCACCACACGTGAAAAACCAATTGAGAACTGACTGATAATCATAACCATTTTGAGGACCATCATAACCTCCATCTGTACCGGTTCTGCATCACTAGTTAAGCTCCCACGCTATAATAGCTAATTCAGCAATATCCAAAACAACATGAGAACACACCATGTCACAAATCAAAGGCTATCTCAAACTGGTGTGAAAAAATGCAATCCTATACAAACGTACAGGAAAAAAACCTTTCCGTTAGGCAGCGTCCTTATCAGACTTATGCAATAACAGGACAACCTTAGGACCTCAGGATGCTAGTGTGGAGCTAGATGCTAAAGTTATATAGTCTTAACACAGAAATATAATCACAGCATTTTCTAAAGCGCAACAAAATGTGATTTATAGTCTATGCAATAACAGTAATATCTATAGTCCATGTATTGAGTTCATGTTTTCAGAACAGGTAAAATCACCATGAACTATGCGCACACACACGTACACACACACACACACACACACACACACACCTTTAAGGATCCAGAGTTCCTGGCCTGCTCACACATTCATTGTTTGTTATCTTCTCTCACACGCTGATCTCCTGCAGTTCACACCAGCAACAAAGACATTTCACTGACCAGCATGGACTTCAGAAAGACACTGATAAACAAGAGGAAATACATTATTGTAAGTAGGGCTAAATTTAATAACTTTTTAAAAACATGCATGTATGTGTGTGTTGGGTTACGTATTGATTTCAACATTTTTTTCAACAAGGTAACTGTGAATCCAATGAAAAGAAAACTTGAGTGTTCTGATCTCACTGAACTGGTCATGGTGTAAAAGCTTCATAACTTTTTTGTTAAATCAAAGATAGTATTGAGCGTGGTACAGGCAAGTGTCGTAAAACACGGCACTGTGTGTGTTTCATAATTAATGGAGATGTGTAAGCACCTCTGTGCTTTTTCTTTTTCTAGTCTAATGACATTTATTATTTGGTAGCACTCAAGTGCATTGTTCTTAAGGCTACATCACTACATAAAAATCTCATACCATCAGGCGTAAAGCTATGTAAACTTTTACTCCATTCATTTTTTGACCCTTAAGTAAAATAGCTTTATAAATATAATTATAACTATTTATTATATAAGACTGTTTTGAAAATATCGTTTCATTGAAATTAGCAATTTGTGTACATCAGCTATCAGGAAAGGCTAATGCAGGTTTCATGTAGTCCTGTGAATACGTATATAACGGAAAGTGTTATAACAGTGCATGTTCCTCATATCATCGTTTTTAAGCACTGAACGTACGCGTACTCTAAAACAGGGTTCAGAGTTCATCATGCAGATAGAGTTCATAACTGTTATAAATGATTCATTTTATTAGTCTTTGTCAAAGAAAATTTGCATTAGAAAACTTTAAAGGTTATTAATTCTGCATTGTGTGTGTGTGTGTGTGTGTGTGTGTGTGCCTGCATGCAGATTGGCATTTTATCTGTATCTGTTGTAGTTATCATATTAGGACTGGGTCTAGGGCTTGGACTTCAGCTCCAACAGTGCAAGAACAAGTGTAAGTCTTCCTTGTATTCCAGATATGCTTTAGAAAATATTGTTTTTCTTCGTATTTTAGCTTGAAAAGGAGAAAATGGCTATGATCCGGCTCAGAAACTGAGCAGCGTTCTCAATTTCACAGCATCAGCACATCTCTGGTTACATAATGACACAACATAACAAGTTGTGATTTATAATGTCCATAACATTTCTGACCAGACTTATCAGCCAGGTCTTCATGAGATTCATCACGTATGAGAAAACAGACTTGAATCACTTGTTTATAGCTGTGATAACAAGTTGTACTTTAAATATTAAACATAATATCTGCAGTATAAACAGATAAAAGAGTGTGACATGGAATTCTTTAATTAAAAAAGTATTAAATAAGTGGCAAATTGATGTGGTATAGACAAATATACAATACTGTTGTAATCAAAACAACAGAGGTCAAACAAACCACCTTATTATTGACTATTTAGTAAGAATTTACAATAATGTTCAACAGATCAGGTACAGGAATAAATAAATAGCTATTTATTAAAAACTTATCCCTATAAAGAACTTATATTAAGTTTCTTAACACAATTTGATTATTATCTAATAGTTATTAATGAATCATACATTTCTCCTGCAAAACTTCTAGCTAATTATGTCACTAAACCGTACCTATCTATACTGAAGTTCTACTAGCTAAGATAATGTCTTAACCTATTATACCCAATAGCTCATTGTTTATAATGAAAATTCTATGAGAAGCACAAGGTTGTGGAGTATTGTGGAGTGTTTCACTTATCATTTCTTAGAGTACTCTATGAAAAGCCTGTTTACTTGCACTTCTCCTTATATATGGTGATATAGTTGCGGTGTTGTGGGAAAATTTTTGAAGGTTGAAAACCTGCCTGGATTAAGTTACAGTAATCCAGTCTTGAAATGACAAGGGATTTATCATGAGCACATGAGTGGAAAAACCCGGATGAGTCCTTCTGACTGTAAAGGAAACATCTCCATGCCTGTTTCAGTTTAGTACTGTGAGGTTAAAAAGAAAAGTGAGATCACTGAGCTGTCAGATCCTGACATGAATCACAAGGGATGCATATGATCATAATTACACATGAGATGTCTGCCAGATATCCTGAGATCTGCACTGAAATATTAATGCCTGAAGGTGAAAGTGAGTGTCATCTACATAGCAGTGGTATAAATACACATGTGAGGATATGACTTCACAAAGAGAATGAGTACAGAGAGAGAGTAGGAGAGGATGGAGTACTGAGCCTTGTGGGACACCCTACACCTACACAGACATTCATATATTTATTAATACATATACATCCAGAATTTTCATTACTTGGATATTGTAAAAAAAAAAAAAACATTCTGCATTATGTAGGTTCTACAATTCATTTTAAATTAATATATTTTCTATTTTCTACTTACTTAGTGTTGGTAAAGACTAAGTCTACTGGGTGAAGCAAGCTAGAATATTATTGTAGCTACATCAACAGAAATGAAAATAATACATTAAAGGATAAAATTATGATTATTTCTCTCGGAATGTTAGTTAGACTATACATTATTTCAAGTAATTAGACTACATAGTCCTGTGTTGTACCATCATACAAGAGTTCTAGGTTGTATGAATAACTTAAAATGTTGTATTTTACCTAGATTATAACTAAGCAAAACCCATAAATTGAACTGCTGAAGCAGTAAAATTAAGGCTCTGTAAATACTGCTTAATCATGAATTTCTTACACTTAAATTTAGTTTAACTATTTTTTTTCATTAGATATTTATTTAATGACTTAAAGCCGGCAGTGGAAGCTCAGGTGGTTAAGTTTGGATGGTAAGATCAGAGTTTCTCCAAGGGTGCTGCATCATTGTTGACCCTGAACTATGACCCTAACTTCCAAAGCTGGAATATTTGAAGAAAGAATTTCACTGTGCTATAATGCATACGTGACAATAATAAATGCTTCTTCTAATTTTTTATATAATAGCAAGCATGTTGAGGATACTGTGATCTGTTATTTGCATATTTGTTACAGTGCCGGATTCGTGTCGGAACCGTTGTTACGAGCCGTACGATCATGAGTCATCAGCCTGTCGATGTGATGCACAGTGTGTGAGCAGTAACAGCTGCTGTTATGATTTTACGGACATCTGCCTCCAGCCTAGTAAGTCCTGACTGGCAGATAACTCACTGTGTGTCTCGTTTCTAGATTGATTTTTTCTTCCCAGGGATTGATCAGAACTTGAGTAGGGGAACAAAAATGCATCAGACACCACAGGACAAATCAGCACAGGCGATTTCAAAAGATTAACAAGCAGTGATACTCTTGGAGATTCATAGTTATGATTAATAGCTCTTTAATGTTCAACTGTCAAATCAAATTATAAGTGTTGACTCAATGGTTAATTTTTGTAATGTGATGTGACTTATGTATGTATATCGGTGTGTGTGTAGTTGAGCGCTGGGAGTGTACACCATTGCGTTGTGGTGAAAAACGTATCTCTGGGAGTAAGTGTCACTGTTCTTCTGACTGTCTGAGTTCTGGGGACTGCTGTACAAACTATGGCGTTGTTTGCAATGGTGAGACCACACACACACACACACACACACACATTTACACACACACAACCCATACACTGTCAAATCTACATCTACATCTACACACACACCACACTCACACATTATTATTATTATTATTATTATTATTATTATTATTATTATTATTAT
>JAOTRN010000009.1:16277927-16288892 GCA_028566695.1 Bagroides melapterus
CTTGAGTCTCTCACTGTCTCACTATCTCCCTGTCTTACACCCTCACACTCACCATCTCACTGTCTCACTGTCTCACTGTCTCACTATCTGACTGTCTCACTGTCTCACTATCTCACTGTCTCACTGTCTCACTATCTCACTATCTCACTGTCTCACTCTCTCACTGTCTCACTATCTAACTGTCTCACTCTCTCTCTCTCTCTCCCTCTCTCTCTCTCCCTCTCTGCCTCTCTCACTCTCTCTCTCTCTCTCTTCCTCCATCTTTCTCCCTGTCACACAGCCTGCATTCGGTCACATCACACATGCAGAAACGTGCAGTCAGTCTGTGGTGTTTTCCTCACATCAGTGATCCACTACTGTAAAAATAATGATCTATTAGATCCGGTGCATTAATATAAACCTGTCACATGCCGCTGGAGCCACTGTCTGTGCTTCAGATACCTTCAGATTCAAACACCAAGACTGAGATTTATTACCATGTAATAACAAAACTATCTGCTTCTGAACCTGTCACTGACTCCTGAACGTGTTAAAGGTAAAAAAAACAAACAAACGTGCATGTGTTTTATAAATGCAGTGAATAGCAGAGTAAAAGGTTGTGTCAACACAATTCTTGTGTCTACTTTCATACGAGTTTCATATTAGCCATCACTTTGGAGTGAGACATGACAAAGAGATTCAGTACTGAACACTACAAAGAGTTAAGGCTGAGTCTGTGTCTTAATAGCTCATAAACATGTTTGAGGTGAGGTGTGTCTGTGTGCCCAGCTGAAACGTCTCTGAGCATTTTTTCACACTGTAAGAAGGAGAACAGTTTCCACAGAGCCGGCCAGCAAGTACAGATGCTTCAGTAATCTCATGGCGGTTTGTTTTTTTAACCTGCTGCTTATTATTAACGTTATTATTATATAACACTGAGCCGTGTGATGATGTTACGTCTTCCTGCATGTCATGTCCTCAGTTCATCAGGATTACTGCCTACCTGTTTATTACACTGTAATAATAATAGTAATGATGATGTATGTTTTATTTATATAGTGTTACTGTAACAGGACCCTTTAACGGAGCTAAGAACACTTAAACAGTGGAAAAAAGATCCCTCTCTCCCTTTATCTAACCATGCCCCTCTCTTTTTTCTCTAATAATTATTTTTAATAATTTAGATCATACTGTACAGGACAAACTGTGATATTAAACCACTCCTGCTTCATCACACCACCACTTTGTTGATTGTTTTTCCCATAACAGTTCATCCTGAAGCGTTTTATTTTGTGTCTGATGTTTGTGGAATATCACAGTATATAATAGAACAGCACTGATTCTTATCCCTTTCTCCCTGTCTCACCAGGCTCTGGCTCCACATCGGGCATTTCTGCTGTCAGCTCGTGTTCCTGCTAGGGTGAGTGAGCGTGTGGGTTTGTGTGTGTGTGTGTGTGTGTGTGAGAGAGAGAGAGAGAGAGAGAGAGAGAGAGAGAATTCCCAGACATGCTTTATCCTGTTTACCTCCCACTTTATTTCTCTCCTGCCCTCTCACACACTCTCAGTTTTTTCCTTATGCTCTTTTTTGTCAGCTATTTTTAAAGAGTGGGTGCGTGTGTGCGCTTGTGTGTGTGTTACATGAGCAGATATAGTTGGAGAAAGAAAGGACTACTAGTGTAAGTGTGTGTGTGTGTGTGTGTGTGTGTGTGTTTGTGTGTGTGGTTGGCTCAGAGAATTTTCCCATGAACCTGCAGCGGGAAGAGAACCAATGCCAGGTTTAAACAGCTGGATAGACTGACACACACATACACATACACACGTGCACACGAGCACACACACACACACACACACACACACACACATTTGCCTTACTATGACTGTGTGGACCTTTTTTTCCCACACTTTTTTATTTGGTCACAATAATAAAAAAGTTGTAATAATGAACGTGCACGCACACACACACACACACACACATATATATTGCTGATACAGAACGGAAAAATAACACAAATTTTGCAATTGTTTTATTATACTATGTAATATGTAATGTGGCAAGATGCAACAGGAAGTACTGGAGCATCACCTATAAAAAAATACTTTTTTTGTGAGCATGGTGTCAATTACTCACAATAAATCTGGACTCGTTCATGTGGGTTACATGGTCAGTTCATTGTAGCTAGGCCTGGAGGATCTTCATGCTGATGCTCACAGAGCTGCTTCTGTCAAGGACTGCTTGGTGATTCTGTCCTGCCAGCAGATCCTGAGCTTGATCAACTGTAGAGAACAGAGGTGGAACTGTTCCAGCTGTCTGTAAAGCCTGATGTACAGAGGTCCAGGTTTCATATCTATACTTGACAGGACTGGAGCATTATAAGCCTTCAACTTTCTCCAAGAAGAATGTTCTTGTGCTTCTGGAAGGCTGGGTTTTTGGGTCCCTGATGAGGTCTGTTTGTCAAGGGATCCATCAGTGGCCAGATATTTAAAACTCTCCATATATTCTACAGTGGTGAGGCAGGGCTGTGTAGGGCTGCCCTTTCCTTCAGGCTAGAAGAGGACTTCTGTCTTTTACTGTATTTAGATGCCTTGGAGACCTTCTTCTCAATAGTACATCGGTGGTCCTCCCAGTGGGCCATGAGTGCACTGTCGTCAGCAAACAGTGCTTCAAATATCAGCCTCCAAAGCATCTTGTTTTCAGGTGCAAAAGCCATCCACATGGTATTGTGTGTGTCTATCAAGGTCAGATCCTTGGAGTATGCAGGATCACTTGTTTGGAGAACAGGTTGAAGAGAACCTTGGTGAGGATGCACCCTTGCTTTACACTGTTGAATTTATGGATGGCTTTCTGGATCCCTGCTGATGGTTCCTTTTTTTTGGAGGAGGACTTCTGATTGTCAACCAAATTGTTTAGATGCCTTAGAGACCTTGTTGACAATAAACCCATTAAAAAATGGCATAATATGTGGATACCAAGGTCTAGGTCCTTGACAGCATGAAGGATCACCTATTTGGAGATGTGTTTGAAGAGAACCATGGTGAGGAAGCATGCTTGGTATATGCTGTTGGAGATGCTGAATTACACAGATGACTTTCCCTCAGAGAAACCCAACCTCGATTGTCATGCCATCACGGAACAGCTGGATGAGGGTGGGTGAAATCGAGTGGGGTATCCTAGATTTCTGAGGATGATTCACATGCTTTGTTCTATTTAACCTCATTTGTTCTTGTCAACCAATCACGGTGGGTCCATTCCTTGGAGCAAGGTGCTCTGTCAGCAGTCAGAAATGTGTGATGATATTGAAGCTGTTGTAATTTGGTAAGGTTAAAGGCTATATAGAGGGCCTTGGGATATTTCCAGTGATGCTGACCAGTAGGTAGGTGCCTTCACTGTGGTGCGGTTCGACCTGTGGTCTGATCAAGCACTCTGCTTCCCCCATGGCCATAGTAATGAAGATTTCATGGTGGATAATTATGATGTAGTTGATCATGTGCCATGGTTCAGACCTGGTGGAATATCAGGTTGCTTTGTACTGGTCCATCATAATGTGTTGGATTGGGGAGTTTTACCATTTGCTCAGCTGTGGTATGTCATTGCTGTTCATCGTACCAACTCACACTCGCAGGGGGGTGAAGTGACAAAGATGAACCTTTCTCTACAGTATTGGACTGTAAAGTGGTCTCTTCCAGGCTGGTCATCATTGGTCATATGCTCCATTGATTGACCCTAGAGGTCTCTTGGGTGCAAGGGGGAGGAAGATTCATTAATTTTCATAGGTAAGTCTGTATTTAATGGCAAAATTGTTCGGATTCATTCTACCTTTTCAGCAGAAGGTGTTCCCACTCACGGGTTCACAGACCTGTTCTTCCTTCTCTTTGTTTCTGTTTTGCAGATGTCTTTAATAAGAAAAAGATCCCTCCCTTATGTATATCAGAAAAATCCTTCACCCTAATTCTAATCTAACTCTCTACTTTTCTCCCCAGGTAGAACAAAGCTTCAATTTCTTTGACATCCAAGCAGTGGGAAGCAGCAGGACAGGCCAGGTGTGTTTCTCTTCATTCTATTTCAACTTGAATCCGTATGATCTCCAGCCCACACTCGGATATAATCTAACACACAGCTGCTGTGCAACACGGACGCGGGCCAGCCGAGATCAAAAACAAACGTCGGGTCTGGCATTCGAGTTACTTTCAGCTCGGAAAATGAAAAAGGGAATTATTTTCCGCTATCACATGTTAGATGTGTGTGAGTAAAAGGTCCAGGAGCTTCAGCACTCTACAGGTCCAGTAGCACTTGAGTAGACATCAGACTTGGAAGTAATTTTGAGATCATCCTGATCCAAACAGATCATCCTGATGCAGGCAGAAATATAGACGAAAAGAGAGACAGACAGACCTACAGTGTACTTAACCCCTAACCTTAACCTCTTTTTTGCTCTTTTCAATTCAGTTCAATTCAGTTCAATTCAATTCACACACACACATGTAAGAGTAGACCTCAACCTGTGTTGGGGAAAAATTGCTGTTCATGTTGGTGTGTGTGTGTGTGTGTGTGTGTGTGTGTAGTTGGTGGTGGACTATGATAAAGGACAGCTGTGTGTGAAGCTAGGCTCTAATGACGAGGTTGATGAAGTCATCGCTCAGATAGGAGTCAGCATACAGGAGCACTGCCCCGGACTCAACCCACTGTATGTACCCCTGTCTGTCTGTCTTTCTGTCTGACTCTCAATGTCTGTCTGTCTGCCTGCCTGGCTGTCTGTCTTCCTGTGAGTCTGTGTCTTTCTGACTGTCTTTCTGTCTGACTCTCAATGTCTGTCTGTCTGCATGCTGCCTGACTTTCTGTCTTCCTGTGAGTCTGTCTCTGTCTGTGTCTTTGTCTGTTGTCTGCTTCTCTGTCTGTCACCTGTCTGCCTGTCTCCCTCTCTCTCTCTCTCTCTCTCTCTGTTTACATACATGTTAACTCCTCCATATATGTTTGTGTGTCTATATGTCTGTGTTTGTGTGTGTGTATGTGTGTGTGTTAGGAGGGTGATGAAGAAGTTATCGCTGAAGCCCTCTGACAGGACGACCAGTCTTCAGGCATTCTGGGAAAATAATCCTCCCACCGATACTGGACCCTGTGGTATACACACATTCATGCACACACACTCACACTCACGCACATTCACATACACTCACATACACACATTCTAATCTCTCTCTCTCTCTTTCTCTCTCTCTCTCTCTCTCTCTCAGGTGCTTTTTCTCGTATGTACTGGTGTGTGTGTGATCAAATGGGGCTGCCTTACAGAGCAGAGGTGCAGTGGGTATGTATATCCTTCTCTCTCTCTCTCTCTCTCTCTCGCTCTCTCTCTCTCTCTCTCTCTCTCTCTCTCTCTGTCTGTCTCTCTCCCATTATCCCTCTCTTTGCACATGCATGGTGGAGGAGTGAGTGTGGTGAGTAAAGCGTGCGAGGGCGTTGTAGCGTCTTGCCAATTTTTCGGCACAGTGTTATACTTTTTTCCATCTAACCCAGGTGTCTCCAATCTTATCCAGAAAGGGCCGGTGTGGGTGCAGGATTTCATTCAAACCGAGCAGAAGTCACACCTGATTCCAGCTGTTTAATTAGTTGATTTTGGCTTTCATTATACTCAGCTGTGGCTTATACTTGGTTGGAATGAAAACCTGCACCCACACCGGCCCTTTCTGAATAAGATTGTAGACTGCTGATCTAACCTCTCAGGATAAGTATAATGTGTGTAGCGTGTCAGAGAAGCGTGGCTATGGCAGGTCCGAACACAAAGATTTTATCTCATGGAATGCTGTTTAGTGGTCTGTAATGTGGTGGGAATAGGAATATTGTCTCTGCCGCACAAACGAATAGTGCGATTGTGATTTATTTATTTTTTTAATGATGTTGACAAAGTAAGAAAAGTGACTTAGAAAGGCATAGTGATTAACAATGATCTTAAATTAGTTCTGAGTGAAACCATTTTAGTTAGAGAGGTTGGAGAGGTGAACAGCCTACGTTACCGTTTAATATGGAAAAGAGGTGGTCTACCAAGGTGTCTACCTTGGAAACAATGAGTTTTTAAACAATAACTGGGAAGGCACCGTAGAACACGTGAAGGGAAAGACTCAGTAGGTGGAAGCAGCTGGTCCCTAAGCCATCCCTCTGGCTCAGTCTGCTGCAGAACCTACAAGTAAACATCCAAGTTCTGCTAGTGAACTACTTCTGGGATACACTTCTACACTGGATTTCACAGAGCATCCTCCATCTGGCCAAAGAGGAAGGGAGCATGGGTTAGTCCAGTTATCCATCAGAGCTGTAGCCTTTCACCTCAGACCCAGAGACAGTACGAGAGAATTCTGGAATACTACATTCAGTCGGAGGTCTAGAGCTGGATAGAGCGTTGTTTTCAATGGTCACTAAAACGCGGGGCATTTCTGGATTACTGTGAAAATCTCTCTCTCTCTCTCTCTCTCTCTCTCTCTCTCTCTCTCTCTTTCCCCAGGACGTGGACACCATCTACCTCACTCAAGACACACAAGAGCTAAACCTACAGGACTTTATTCACCTGGAGACCAGGTACCAGATACATCTGTGTGTGTGTGTGTGTGTGTGTGTGTGTGTCTGTTTGTGTGTGTGTGTGAGATGTATTCCTATGATGCAGCATATAAGCAACGTTCAGAATGATGATGATAATAAATATGGTAACGATAGTGAAAATGATGGCTAAATTGGTGATGATGATGATGATGATGATGATGAAGGAGGAGGAGGTTGTGTGTATTTAAATTCTGTTTCATTCTTTGTCATACTCAGGGATCTGATAGCCATCGTGGCAGTTCTGGAGTACAACCAGTGGTTCACTAAACTCTCGCTCAAGGATTATAAACTGGTGCGTCTAGTCTCAATGTCCTCACTGTCTACCTTAAAGAAGTCATGTTACTTTGTTCTGCTAATCAGTACTGTGTGTGTGTGCATGTGTGTGTGTGTGTGTGTGTGTGTGTGTGTGTGTGTGTGTGTGTTTAGTCTACAGATTTATGTGATCAGATCTTGAGAGTTGTAGCTCGTTCTAGCAGATTAGAGGAGCTGGCTCTGGAAAACACAGGACTCAGAGCGTAAGCAAACACACAAACACACACACACACACACCCACACACACGTCTATAAAATGTAATAATATAACATAGCCATCCTATTGCTAAGGTGAGAATAAATAAAAAATAAGAATGTAAATATCCTGCTGATTTAAAATATGAATAAAATAAATAATAAATAGTAAAAATAATAAATAAATTAAAATATAAATAAATAAATATGTCTTAAAAAGTTCATGCTAATTTATTAACACATATCTAGTGATGTCCTGTATAGTATATATCTTAATTTATCATTTTTTATTATATATATTTTCAGCATGTGCACTTGATATACAGTGATTATTTGTTTGTTTGTTTGTTTGTTTTTGTTTGTCTTTGTAGTGATTTTGCTCAGAAGTTGGCCAGCGCTTTGAGCCAGAATCCACAGTCAGCTCTACACACACTCAACCTGTCCAACAACTCAATGGAGGACAAAGGTGTCTCCCTAACAACATACAGTTTTTATATATTTATATAAAATATATGATTTTAAATGTTATAAAAACACTCTAACATGCCATAGTTCATACAGGGAGTGTAAACTACTGATGATGATGATGATGATGATGGTGGTGGTGGTGATGATGATTATGATGATGATGTTTGTGATGTGACGATGATGATGGTGGTAATGATACTAACAATGAAATTGATGGTAATGAAGATGGGGACAATGATGATGATGATGATAATAGTGACGATGATGATGATGACAGTGACAAATGCTAATGCTGAGATTGTTAATGATAAAGATTTTATTTAATTTATTTTTTTTATTGTTATTATTATTATTATTATTATTATTATTATTATTATTATTGTTGATGATGATGATAATTTTGTGTTTTAGGAATTGTGTCTCTGAGTTCTCCACTGGGAAAACTTCCATCTGGACTGAAACAACTAAACCTCTCGAAAAATTCCCTGTCAGCTAAAGGTGTGCACACACACACACACACACACACACACGTAGTTGTTTAAATTTGCACTCTTACTTTGACAAAGTGATGTGTGTGTGTGTGTGTGTGTGTGTGTGTGTGTGGTCGTTTGTTTTAGGTGTAAACATTCTGGCTCAGTCTCTGTGTTCCAACACGTCATTCTTTAACACGCTCACACACCTTGACCTGTCCGGAAACACGCTGAGAGGAGACGACCTGCCCGTATGCACACACACACCCACACACACTCATGTACACACTTGTATATACATACATATACACACACACAAACTCATGCACCTAGACCTGACCAGAAACATGCTGAGAGGAGACGACCTGCCCGTATACACACACACACACCATAATTGGTTGTGTCATGAAGCCACAGGTTTGTGTGTGTCTTTGTAGAACCTGTGTAACTTCCTGAGTCAGCCGAACAGCCTGCACACTCTGGACCTGTCCAACTGTGACTGCGCTCTGGACCTGGTCAGTGTCCATCACAACACCTGTACACACACACACACACACCCCTGTAACTGTAGGCAAATGATCTGAGTACGGATACACACACGACACTGCTCTGTATAGAATTTCATTTCATTAAGCACTGGAATACACGAGTAGTACTGATTACAGACAGATATGGACCTGCCAAACTTTACACACTTCCCTGGTAAAATAGCAGATCAGCCAATCACCATATGGATCTGCAGTGACAGATTATCTGACAGGCTGGAAGCCCCGCCCCCTTCCTTCAGCCTACACTATTTTAGTAATCTCTTGTCCTCTTTTTCCTCATGTGTTGTTGTGTCCATGTTCAGTATTGAATGTCTTTGTCATGTCTCATTCCACAGCGGTGATTAATATGAAACTCAGGACTAAGAATTTGTAGTGCTTTAAAGTAAATGATGATATCGAACCCTATCCTGTTCTCTAAGATGCCCCATGTGCTTGTAAATAAGCAGCTAAAATTTGAAGGCGTTATCCAACACTAAAATTCAATTCAATCCAATTCAATTTTATTTTTATAGCGCTTTTTACAATGGTCATTGTCACAATGTAAAAACAATGTTATATTTATATTATTACTGAAAAAATGTAGTTTGTTTTAAAATTATTTGGACAAAAAGAGAACACGACAAACAAGAAAGAGAGAATATGACCTACAGTGAACTGTGAAGTGAAGTGAAGTAAAGTAAAGAAGGAACATATAACTTAAATATGGAGGGAAAGAACAAATGAATGAATGTACTGTACCTATGACTTAAAGATAAATAGAAAGAAGGAAAGAAAGGAGGAAAATATTACTTCAAGATGGAAGGAAGGAAGGAATGAACGAACATATGACTTTAAGTTAGAATGAAGGAAGGGAGGGAGGGAGGAAGGTAGAAAGGAAGGAGGGAAGGATGGAAAGAAGGATCAAACGAATGAGCATATTACTTAAAGATGGAAGGAAAGAAGGAAGGAAGGAAGGAAAGAACGTATGACTTGAAGATGCAAGGAAGGAAGAAAGGAAGGAGGGAGCATATGACTTAAAGTGGATGTACAGAAGGAAGGAAGCCAGGAACAAAGGTTAAAGTAAACAGGGTAAGAACCAAAGAAGGATGGACCAAAGAGATGAAGGAAAAAAGGAAGGAAGGAAAAAAGGAAGGGAGGAAGAAAAGAAAGAAATGAAACAAAGGAAGGATGGATTTAAGACAATGTTGTAAGATGATGAACTTTGATGATTTTTTTGGACATTAGCGTATAACCCTGTATATACTCACTACAGATTCCACCTCATATCGGTGATGTCTGACTCTACTGATAATGTCTTGTTTTTCCTATCTCTACTCTTCAGGTCTGCTCGTCTTTACTCCGAGGTTCTCTGAAGCATCTTTCAGTCCTCAACATGTCCAAGAGTGTCTTGAATATTAAGTAAGAACACTTACTTAACACTTTAACACTAAAAACACACCCATTGCTTTCTGTGGTAAAAGTTTGAACATCGATGAAGAGGTTAATTATTGCTTTGCCCTAATCTCTGGATTGCCCCCTGCAGGAAAGGAAAGGAGCTGCCCTCCTCATTTAAGCAATTCTTTAGCACGGCCCTGGCCCTCAACACCATCGTCCTGTCCGGCACTAAACTCCCTCCAGAGGCCCTGAAGTGAGTCACTCAGAGTTCTTCTTTTCCCTAACTACCCAGTGTGAAGGAATAAAAGAAGAAATGACTTTGATTGAAGGAACAAACAAATGAATGAAGACGTGGAGAAGGAAGGAAGGAATGTATAACTTAAAGATATTGAAAGAAAGTAAAAAAAAAATCTAGGAAGGAAAGAACAAAATTAACAGTTGACTAAAGATAGTGTAGTAAGATGATGAACTCCAAACACTCAAGAGTTTTTTTTGGTGAAGAGAATCGACACGATTTCCTGATTAATAAGCCGAATTTCTCTTTAGCATCAGAGCCTCTGTCCAAAAAAATGGACTGGTTACATGTCTTTACTTCTCTGCAGAATGAACTTTATTTATTATCACGTGCGGTCAGCAGTTGAAGACATGTACGTGCTCGAATGTGAGACTTCTTTATGAAAATTTAGGAAGTAAAAGCTTCCAGTTCCTCATGATGGAATCTGTAACCTGCAGTATAATAACATATTCCACAGCAGGGTTCAATGTTTTCTCACCAAGTCTCCTGGTAATAATTAACTAAAGAGTGTGTGGCTGATCATTTATTGTGTGTGTGTGTGTCTGTGTGTCAGAGCTCTGTTGCTAGGTCTGGCCTGTAATCCCAACCTAAAAGATATCACTTTGGATCTGAGCAGTTGTGAGGTACACACACTCACTCACTCACACACACACTCACACACACACACACACACACACAATGTAACCTGAGCCTATTGAGGAAGTTATTTCAGCCTCAGGTTTCCCCACATGATGTCTGAAG
>JAOTRN010000009.1:16372222-16382600 GCA_028566695.1 Bagroides melapterus
TGGAATCAGGTGTGGCTTCTTCTTGGTTTGAACGAAAGCCTGCACCCACACCGGCCCTTTCCGGATAAGATTGCCCACCCCTGATTTAGATGTTTATTTTATGAATAAACAACATGCGCATATTTGTAGTTAGATTTAATGTCCCGTAGATGAGTTGTTATGTCTTGTGTGTTATGGCAACGATAAACAGTAAATCCGTCAACAATAAATCTCTCTCTCTCTCTCTCTCTCTCTCTCTCTCTCTCTCTCCCATTCCAGTGTATGGGGTGTTACTACAGAAACAAAAACATTGCTGCAACGACTGCCTTAATATCAACCTTCACCTCACATTCACCTTACAGCCTGAGACACTGAGTTCATGCTGTTCTACAAAAATATAAAAAATTAACCACAATACATCCTGGTGATGAGGCATTTTTACTAATTAATACTATGAATACTAGAGTGTGTTAGAAGACATTAAAGGTGAAAATAATGCATTTATACTTAACCACTGTGTACACAGCTGATCATATGATCACAGTTCGGTTCTGACAGCTTGAGAACTCTGAGCAGTCTGCCACTTTATTTCATTCAGGGTTTAGTTAAAGAATATTCTGCAAATTTATCTAAATGTTTCTCTCTCTGCAGCACATATGACAGAAAACTAGTACATTAACGCTTCAATCCATTGTACTCACAATACACAAATTTCTAAGTAGATTTTCCCAAATTTAATACTAACGTGTTCAAGTGCTTCGAATTTTTTGATATACATGGATGCCCAGAGCAAGACAATGTAGGCATGGCTAGTGTCTGATATTGCTGAAAGTCTAAAGAGCTACTGTATTTTTTACATTTGAATTAATTCTGCATGATTAGATATTACATATAAAATCATCTTGTTCATCTATTCTTACAAAAAAATTAAGAGAGTGGTCTTTGTCACGTTGGTAAAATTGGGCTAAAATGGAAGGAAGGAATTTGAAAGGAAATTATTTTCACAAATTTAAAGTAGTGTAGTAACTGTACTGGGACTGTAAGGCACTACATACTATGTGTTTAAGTTGGAGAAATTGTTCGGATGGTTGGATGTTGTCTGGACTGGATCATTTCAGAGAAAGGGAGTTTCCAGGTTTCGAGTAGGACGGATTGCGACATTGTGGACGAGTAGACGATTAATCTTGGCTCTTTCTCTCAGGCATACTCTGATACTTCTTCCTCTGTGAATCCACTTTGTGCAGTTTCTTGAATACGCTGTATTTCTTCAGGTCTGGCGGCAGGAAGAATGGCAAGCAACTCTCTCTCAATCTTCTCCAGTCTTAAATTAGTCTTCTTTTCAAACTCATTCTTATTCTTGAGCACAAGGACTAAGATGGAATTCTGAGCCATGTCACAGGAGTCCTGTAACTGGGTTCGCATTCGCAGGAACTCGGGACTTTCCCTATCCATGGACAAAAGAGCTCCCAGAGCACTGACGCTGTCCATGAGGTATTTGGTGGACACCTCAGTGTAGGTGCTTGAGATCATGTGGACCAGGCTGGCGATGTTGGTGGCCTGAAAGGCTTGGTTGTAAAGTAGGTCTTTGCTGAAGAGCTTATCATTGTAGGGAAGTGCTTGAGTGTTTTCAGATGTGGTGGCAAAATCTTTGAGACTTGTGTGCAGACTGATTTTTACAATATTGGACACCATCTGGAAAAAGTGCACCATCTTCTCCCACTGTTTTTTCACTTTTCCCATTGCATCCAGGCCTTTGACCAGCATTTGAATGGTGGTGTTGAAGTCTATCTTTTTCACTTCACAGTTTCTCATGGTGACCAAGATTTCAGTCAGCTCCTTTTGGTTCTTCTCCATGTTCTCCACACTCCTGTCATAGAGCTCTCTGGTCTTGTTCATTTGAGCTCGGGTCATTTCTATGCGGAACCTGGCATTCTTCGTTGCCTTTTGGGAAGCGGTCATTTTCTTACTTTCTTCCTTAAACATCATCGGTGGTTTTGGAGTCAAGGAAGGAGACTTTGTCACGTCTTTGCTTTTGCTGTCAAACCTGCAAGCTGCTTGGGTCAAATCTTGAATTCTTTTGATCAGCGACGCAGTTGTGGCTTCTCCACGATTCCCAGCTGGTGCATATTTTGCTAGTTCTTCACAGATCTCAATGCCCTGTACACACAAAGCTTGGGCATTATTCTTTGGTTTGCAGTTTGGAATTTTTTCCAAATTGCTCAGAATTCTTTTGAACTGCTTTGCTGGGAAATCTGTTACTGTAGTTTTGCTTTTTTGATCATACAAACCATCCCAGTTGATCTTGTCCTCCTGCACAAATTGCTCAATAATCTCTGCACATTTCAGGATTTCTGTAGACTTACTATAGATGTTAATTTCATCCACTGGATCAACAGCAGTGTTTGGACCCTTGATGTGGTGTATTGTGTCAGCAATGTTTGTTGTAGCTTTACACACTTGGGACACTGGGCGAGTCATTAGAGCAGAGAATCCATGAAATACACTTGATATGCCATCAGTCACAGCTCCAATTAAATCCATAGCCATCATTTCCCATCCATTGGGGAGGCTCTTCATAGCTGTGTTGTAACTTTGTCTTGCTTCCTTTAATTCTTCCTCCACTGCCTTGACCACTTTCTGTGAGCGTTTAACCGCTTCATTTGATGTCTCCTGTCTCAATTTACTCTCCTCTAGTTTCTTCTTGATTCCATCCAACTCCTCTCCATAAACATTTCTAGCATTTAGACACACTTCCAGCAGTTCTTGGATAATATTGATGACATCATCAAAACGCTGTTCTGTTGCGTTGGCCAGCTGAAGACATTGATCTGCAATGGCGTGGATTTTGTCCAGCTGGTTAGGGAGATAAGCTTGAACAACAGCATCACTGTCTTGTAACAGAGTCTTAACCACATTCTGCATGAAATTTGGAACAGTTAAAGTGTGGAGTCTAATCTGATCCATGTTGTTATGGGCCTCATTGAACGCCCACCAGCCAGAGTTACACACTTGCATGAGGCAGGCACAGAATGAGTCTGGGTATCTGATGTACTTGTAGCCATTTTGGGGTGGGTTTTTATTGATGGAAAAATCGTTGTTGGAAGATAAACAGGCCAGTTCTGCCATGATGGCGATGGAGAGCGGTACAGGAGTTAAATACTGCTCCCAGTTGGCATAGGGTTGCATTATAAGCTGAGTTTGTTTTCTCATATCCTCGGCTTTGTTCAGACTTTGGTTTATCTTTGCAATTTGGGAATCCATGGTCTCTTTATTCCTGCCAAAGAGAATAGAGTTACTTTAGTGCTATGGCTGACAAATTAAATAATAAAATGTGCAGTGGGTAAATTTTTTTGCTCCAATTCTCCCTGGACCGGACCTTCAATATTTCTCTAATCTGTTTCCTGGAACCCCAAACCATGATGCCACCACAACCACACTTCACTGTGGGAGTTCAAGTCAAATTGAGATGCTTTTTATCGTCATTTCAAGCATATACTGTATAGAAGAATGTAGCGACATTCTTCCAGGACCATGGTGCTACATAAAACAACACAAAACAAAGTACACTACACAGTATTACATATAGTGTAGGTGTGCAAACTAGGGCTGCAACAAACAATTATTCATCAGACAATTACCGGCTAATCAGTAGGTTTTGAAAGATTATTCAGCTTTCGCAACTAGTTAAAACATTGAATTATACATATTATAACTAAAAAATAAATAAATAAATAAAACTAATAAATAAAAAGGCAAGCACTTCAGCTTTTAAAATAGTTGTTTTAATGAACTTTGAGCCAACTCAAAAAGTTATCTGATTCTGTCAAACTCAAATAACACTTAAATGTTCATTAAGCATTGTTTTACTTTTTTGTTCACTTTCATTAGAAAAAAACAAAAATATATTAATCAGCTGCATTAGAGACAAAAACTACTTAAGTCCTGCTTTGTATGTACTCCACATGACAGTACTGCACACGAAACTTGTGCTTTTTTCTGGTGCCTTAACATTCGGGAGAGCTGCGTTACTCTCTAGCGCTACAGCGTCGTAGCGGTCAAATCACGGTATTGCAGTATTAGGTCACGTGAGATAAAACGAAATTTTTTTTTTATCTTTATTTATTGTTACAGCCCTAATGCAAACCAGACAGTATCATAATAAAACAAAACAATTTATTCTGGATATGATCAACGACTGTTTTAATGTTTTGAAATAGTTCTTTATGAGTCCCTGTTTGTCCTGAACAGTTAAATTGACACCCTTCAGAAGTCCTTCAGGTCCCTTCATGATTTCCTTTTTTAGCATCTTCTGCTTATTTGACTCTTTTCTGACAGAGGCTATATGATAATGAGATCCCTTGAAACATTCAATCAAGAAGTCAACGTGATACCCAAAGACGCTGATTCACAGGGGGTGAAAACCTTTGAAAAGGACGATCAGGGTAATTTATTGTTCTGGGAAACGTGTAAATATGTCATGCGGCTCCTAATGGGCAGTACTAAATGAAAATATATTCTCTTTAAACAAAAATATGTAAAGTTATCACAAATCATTAAAACAGTTATGTGAAATAGCTTATTCAGACAGAAAAAAAAACTCATTTATTAGATCCATCTTTTTTTTTTTTTTTTTTAGATTATTAACATTTTTTCAGATTCACCAAGCTGGGTGTAAAGTTATCACCTCAACTGAGTATGTGGGTTTGTTTCAGTCACACCAGGCATGGCTTTAATGGCTCTTCTATGACTCGACACTTTTCTCTGAAGCCCAGTTTGTGTAATGCCAACATTTTTAATTGTTTTGCATAAAGAGGTTCTTCTGTTTGAGCTGTGATTCTTTTCAGCAGCTTCAGACATTCCTCTGGCCTCAAAATACAGCATTAAGGCACTATACAAACAGAGAATTCATCTAAATTCAATTGATTCCAAGTGGCTCATGATTTACATCAGCAGAACAGGAACACTGTGATGGAACAAGCCATGAATAATAATGAATTCCTTTTAATCTGTTACTTCCTAGTTAACTTTTCTCAGGACGGCAAATCAGCAGTTGCATTATGAGCAAGTTCTACAATAATAAATCAAGACTTTAATCACCATTTGAATTCTTACAATCTTGGTCAAAGAAGTGAGAGATCTTTAGAATTATGATCTAAATGCTAAGCACAACAGTCAATTCTTTATAAATAAAAGAAAATAAGTAAGAAAGAACAGCTGTTGCTTTCTTACCTCAATATCCTGACAGCTTCTGCACAGTGTGGAGTGAAAGTGAGCTTCTTTAACAGATCTGTAATCTTGGAGGAAAGACACATTTATACCCTGAAGCCTCCTACTTTTGGAATTTCCGCCACCCCCACAAAATCCCCCACCATGTAAGCTGCAACGCTGCAGTTAACGGTAAACACTTTTGATATAGCCGTCTGTGAACCCAGAGAAAAGTAACAGGGTAAGAGGTAAGAATCTTTTGTTTAATTCGCATGTCTGTGACGAGCTTGTTGTGTGGTGTGTTGTGTTCTGTAGAAAACAGGTTCGTTGGAGTTAGTAAGCACAGAATGATATTCAATTCAACTCAGCTTGGGTATTAATACTAATTTATGAATTGTGCAATAATTAAAGATGCAAATAAAGACATTTCAAGGAACATGAACAAAGATACAGTTTGGTACCAAGTTATGTAAGTAGTTTGCAACAACTTTCTATAAACCATTGTGTGATATTCTGGTCATCTCTTTCTATTTTTCACTTTAATATTTAGATTGCAATCTCAGAATAAACGTAGAAAAAAATTTCTGATCTGATTTATCCAGGTGTTATTTTTATCTTACACAAAAAACCTTGCCATTTTCTACAGACTTCTAGATGTGTGTGTATAAAGCATATGTATATACAGATTTGCTAGTAATGTATAACTTTGATTCTAAGTAAGTTATCACTGTAAGTAAAATCTCTTCTTTCAGTAACATCATATGAAACATGCTGAGGTTTCTTTTGGCAGTTCTCGATTGGTTCCTGCATCTCATAGGACTCAAGGTAGGTTCTCGTCAAGGCTCTTCTCTGTTTTGGCACCGAGGTGGTGGAATAAACCTCCTATAGATGTTAAAACAGCTGAGTCACTGACTGTTTTCAAACGACAGGTAAAAACCGACCCCTTAATGAAGTATTTATATGAGTTATTTATACGAGTTATTTATACGACTATATATTCCATATATATAAATTTACTCCCAACAGAGTTTTTGACTTAGTCAGTGATAAAGTCTTCAGAGTCAGGAGAAGTTCATCTGCCAAATGCTGTAACTGTAAATGGAAATGTTTCAGGGAAAGCAGGGAATCTTGTGATGCTTATTACGACTGTTCAATGACCTTTTCAGAAGGATATCAAATAACAAAGTGATTGTACTTTCTGTTTCTAATATTAGGTGAACATGAACCAGATCTATTCATATGAGTAAGTGGAACACCAATTTCCACATGACTGTAAGGAATAGAAAGGACATACAGTATATTATCCTGATATAAGATAATGTTGCCTTTCTGATTTGATTTTTTTTACAGAGTTGTAAAGAATTCAGCCCAGGCTGTTGTCATGCCACTGAAAAGTTGCATCAGCTCTCTGGACAGGGTCTACGAAGCTCTTGCGGATGTAGACGTCAATCCCATTACTGGCCATTGCTCCAACTACGATTACATCAGGCAGCAGATAGTGCAGGCCTGGAAGAGTTTGCAGCTCTCCGATCAGGCAGCCACCACATGTCTGAGGCGTCTGGATAAGACGTTGGAAATTCTTACACGGGATAAGGGAACACTCGAACGGCAGAAGGATGATACAAAGTGCACTTTGGACAACTTGAGAACAGAGCAGGTATCAAATGAAAAGATGCTCCGGGATTCTAAGGGAGCTCTGAAGCAGGCCAAGGCAAACCTGACTTCAACAAAAGAGACAGTACAGAGGCAGGAAAGAAGGGCAAAAACTGCTTCAGCGGTCAGAGCTGTAGGGCTGGGAGTGACTGTTATACCATTTGTTGGATGGGTTGTTGGTAAGTACTCCACGATTAACATAATAAGTTGTTAGCACTCTTGCATCCTGTTCTCCCCTTGCTTCGGCGGTTTTCCTTTGGGTCCTCCGGTTTCCTCCCTCAGTCCATCTCTGACAATTGTCAGGCGTCTCTAAGTTGTCCGTACTGTGTGATTGTACCCTTTAATGGACTGGCACCCCATCTAGGGCAGAAAATGGATGGATGAACAGTGCTGTCAAAGTTATATTGCCCTTCCTGATTTTTTTCCTGGTTTCTGATCCTCATACAAAATTGAACAGCTTTTTAAATGATCATTTCCTTTACTGAGGCTCTAAACCATAATTTCCCCTAAATAAATGATTGATTGTTCCAAGGATAGCAGCAGCAACTGCAACTAAACATGCCTCATGACTAGAGGTCACTCTTTCACATTGCTGCTGAATTTTAGCCAGGATTTCCTGGAAATCATGGTTCCTTCAGTTGGCAACTCTCCCAGACAATGAAGTAGCAAGACATTCCTGCGCCATGGAGATAAGGTTCTTATCATGGAATGCTGGTTAGCTTTACATCAGATGTAACTGGACTCTTATAAAAAGTATTATGCTAAAGACTCTGTGGATAAAATACCTCAGAAGGCTCAGGGGTCATCTGGGTGTGTTTAAACAAACATGAGATGAATGAATTCATAGTTCCAACATTATAGAAATCAATGACTTCTGGTTATGGTAAAGACTTCTGGGAAAGTATTATCTTTTATCACTATTATTTCCACAGACCAAAGATAAATGTTTTTTAAAAAAAAGAAATGATTCTAAGTGAAGAACCTTAAGATTCCAGTGTTCTGTCTTTGTCTTATTTTGTCTTGATTCCAATATCTACCAGCTGCCTGAATATAAATATTTTTTCTACAGGTCCCGCGATGGTCATTGGTAGTATGATAGAACTGAAGGAAGCATCAAAAGCCAAAAAAATAGCTGAAGAAGAGTTGCAAAAGTTTAAGAATCAAGTGGACACTTACAAAAGCAAAGTGCATGACCACAAGAACAAGATTTTCCAGACAGATCTTAACATCGATGAGATGGATCAGAAGCTGACGCAGATCCATAACGATATCTACATGGTGAAAAAGCAGAGACGAAGTCTGTCCGAGTTTCAGCAGAAGGTGAGGAGCGCCGTTCACGTCCTGAGCGTCCTCGTCGGACGGGTCAACGTGTTGGAGCTACACACTCGCAGATTTATCCCCCACGAGTCTGTGCTGCAGGTGATGGAGGACGTGATGAAGTCGGCAAGAGAACTCACAGGGAACGAGCTGCTCTGTAACACGGAAGTGTTGAGACTCGTCGGGAAGATGAGGCGGACCGACCGTCGCCTCAGAGCCATCCGTGCTTCGCGAAATAACGCTGCAGACAATAGCGTCCTGCAGAACTACATATAACCTCGTTTTACCTCATCTGCATGGCAAAATATCACTAATAACCATTTAAAAAATATCACTAATAACTATTCAGTCCCTTCAGGACTCCTGAGGGTTTTTTTTGTGCTTTTTGAAAGAATCTTGATCTTCAGAATTGATGCTTTTTTCTTTTATAAAAATTTTATTAAAATTGAAATTCTTTCCACATATGTAACGAATTTATATATTTCAATAAAACCTGCTTTTTTGTCAATGTCCATTACCAAAAGCGCAATAAAAAGAGGATAAGGTATAATATATTTGTTGGATTCCGCTTCATGAATATTTCAGACATTTAAAGAGAAGTGTTTCTCTCGGCTGAACTGCTTCCAGTACGTGAATGTGGATGTTAGATTTGTTTGTCCTTCATATTTCAGCCTTTATGTGATGTCATATCAGTCTATTCAGTCCAGGGTCTTCAGAATCAGTAGTGCCGACTGATGGAACCTAAACTATATTAACAAAGGGACTGTTTCTTTAACCAATCAGATTTCAGATTCACCTCACATGGCCACAGCTAACGCTCTCACGATAACGTCCTCTGATTGGTTGGTCAGAGCAAAACACATCCGTAGCGAGTGTAGAGTAGAGGTGTAGAGTGTAGAGGTAGAGGTGGCATTAAGAGCTGGATTTAGTCGGGTATGTCCACACTGAAGGCTCGGGTACCAAATGCACGGCACGTCACTTTTATATACACAACTGTCAGATTGTATCTGAATGTATAAAGGACTTTATTCATAATAAGAGTCTGGTACCTCACCACAGTCACCACAGTTACCTAAGGTTTGATCATTAGAGATAGATACAAACACTTTTAAATATGTCTACAATTAATCCTTGTACTTTATTTCTTATTTTCTGTAAAGCTGCTTTGAGACAATGTCCATTGTTTAAAACGCTATACAAATAAAATTTAATTGTAATTGAAATATTACTATATACTCAGGGTTTCAGGACTATCTGTATAATAGACTGGATAAACCGTAGAGCTTGAAGTGTGGATCAACTGGTAGCTTTCTAAACACTCACACACTCTAAAATTATTTATTATTATTTTTTTTTAATCTAACAGTATATAAAAGCTTCTTGACTTGTATATTAATGGTAAATTTGAAGATTGCATTGGACCAGCCGTAGGCCAAGCTACATTATTTACAGGTTCTGGGATGTTTTCTAATGCTGCTTTGTCCTCTGCAACAGAAAATCCCCTCTTCATTCACTTTCACTTTCTCTAAAAGAGCAGTTGTTGCTCCAGCCTAATAAGGAAAATAAACAAAAGCATCTCCTGTAGCTTTCATTGATCCGGTTTCAGACAGATCACATAATCTAGCATAACATTCAAAATCACAAACAAAAGGAGATTTCTTTTTTATTTTTATTAGCATCATTATTATGTTTTACCTAGTTATATAACATCTGCATGAATACAATAAATGGAGTCTGAGGAACAGCTTAATTAACACAAATTAGTTTAAAAAAACAAACAAACAAACAATATGTTAGTAAATCTTTACAATCACGTCTTCTGAATTTTTTTTTAAATCCATTTTTCTTTAAATGAATAATTTAAATAAGCAAGGCTAGCTCGGGGCAGACACGTGAACAGACAAACAGCATCAACACACATGACAAAGTCCCCAAAAAAGTCCGTGATCCTGACACAATTTGTGTGCAGGAAGAAAAAACAATGAACAAATGGCTTTTTCTTGTTGAAAAGTTAAGAAAAGTGGAAAATCAGATTGTATAAAATACTCAAAACAAGCATTTCTGATATTCCACATTTTCTTCATTCTTTTATTTGATTTAAACATAATTTATCAATGTAATGTCAGTAGACCGAAATGACACACTGATCATGAGCGCCCTCTAGTGGCAAAGCCTCGTCTCTGCATACATAAAAATAATTTAAACGAGAAATATGTTAATAATA
>JAOTRN010000009.1:16535027-16547172 GCA_028566695.1 Bagroides melapterus
TGTTCATTCCTATATATTTGCACATGTACTGTAGAATATACAGTATGTATACTGGTCGGCGATGTTTTTGTGTATTGTCTTTTAGTGTTTTGCATTTTTTGTTTGCACTGTCTTTTGTCTCGCACTGTTTGCACTAGGTTGCACAGATGCACTTTATGTACTTCATTACACAGTTTGCTGTAACAGCCCAGATGTCAGATTGCTATAGAAGGCCTAGTCTCCCTTGGAATATATAGAATATGTCATGTCTTTTTCTGTGTACATGTTTAATCTAAGAATCTGTTACCACCAGGAAATATGAAACACCTACTGGGATCCTACAAGCCCTAAACTCACCTCTCAGTGAATTTCGTTACCAACTTTCCACAGTCATATAGAAGCATCAATATACTGCTAGATCTCTAGGTTGTCTAATCCCATTTTCTAATCCCTAATGGCTGTCAGTGACCAGATCCCCTGTTTCAGCATGTCTATCATCTCTTCCTGTCTCTGGAGTTATGCCACTGGCATAGTCCTTGGCAGAAAAGCCTGAAAATTAATTTTGCAAATGTTTGAGTATATTACTACATGGTCTCACATACTCACGTATTCATACACAAGAGCAACTGGGGAAATGTAATATAAGGTAACTGAGGTAAATGTGATATAAAGCAGGGTTATGAATAACCTTTGGAGGAGCACTTTATCTTCCAGAGGTAGTCGAATGGAGGGCCAAGGTTTTTGCCATAGTCATCGTTGTACCACATCAAGAGTTCTTGTCCTGTTTTGATGGGTTGACAGCAACGATAGAGAATACCTCCTCGATACTGGAAAGCCACAAGATTCTGTTCTTCTTCATTTTGTGCACAGTTTACATACCTGGAAAAGGATGATAGAGGGATGGGAAGTAAAAGAGAGGAACATATCAGTTCACAGCAGGGAAAATAATGGCTCCCTTTGATGATAATGATAATAAAAATTCTTGCCTAGATGACACTAGGATTATCCATGCAACAAACTACAAGCCAGAGGTCCTCACCTGACATTGGTGCCTGACTTCAGTAATGCTTTTATGGCTGAATGTGCAAATCCCCAGGGCAACATTTGAAAATCTAGAAAAAAACCCTTCCATGGGTTGAGGTGAAGTTTCACACAATAAAGGAAGGACTACAATTAACATGGTAAGCTTGCTTGTATTGCATCTTCTTTATATGCAATACAAGCAAGTTTGTCTGTCACCTTGGTTGTTCAAGGGATACAGGTATTTCCTCCAGTTGGTCCAGACGGAATTAAGGCACAGTTTTGGAATTCTTCAGATAGTCCTTCATGAACAAACCACTAAAGATGTGATAGTATGTCAGGTTTGGTTCCTTGACCTCAATTGTGCAGAGGGGCAAGACTTCTAACTTCCATGAGTCTGGCTGCAGTCTGTGGCTCTTTCATTCCAATGGACATCGAAAACGTTTACATTTACAATAACTGGCAGATGCCCTTATCCAGAGATATGTACGAAAGTGTTTTTAAGTCTCTATCATTGAATACATTAATTCTGGTGCCAGGACAGAAAAGAGTCTTGCTGTATACCTCAACCTGAGAGATGGTGGGCCCATTCGATCAGTGCTGGTAGCTCTGAGGGTGTGAGGTGTGAAGGAGTGATAAGAGCTTTGAGGTAAGAGGGAGCTGGTGTATTTTTGGCTTTGTAGGCAAGCATCAGTGTTTTGAATCTGATGCGTTTAGCTACCAGAAGCCAGTAGAGGAAACTCTACAGCTGGGTGGTATGCAAGAACTTGAAAGGCATGTTGAAAACAAGTCATGCAGCTGTATTTTGTATCATTTGCAAAGGACGAACTGCATTCATAGGTAGACCTGACAGCAGTGAGTTGCAGTAGTCCGGTCTTGAAAGGACAAGAGACTGAACAAGTCCCTCAGCAGCCTGTGTGGTTAAAAATGGCAGAATCCTTCTAATGTTGTAGAGAAGAAAACGGAATAAGCGTGTCACATTAACAATATGCAAGGAAAAAGACAGTTGAATGTCCATTGTTACCCCAAAGTTGCGAGCTTTGACTGAAGGTGAGGCAAGGTCATATCAGGGATATCATAAGATCCTGACCTGGGGATGAATCACCTAGGATGATCAGAAGTTCAGTTTTGCTGGGTTTGAGCTTCAACTGATGAGCTGTCATCCATAATGATATCTCCATCAGAGATCCGAACAGAAGCCGTGGTATTTGAGAGTAGGAAGGAGAATAAGAGTTGAGTATCATCAGCATAGCAGTGGTAAGAGAACCAATGTAAGGAAATAACCACCAAGAGAGTGAGTATAGAGGGAGAAAAGTAGAGGACCATGTACAGAGCCCTGTGGGACACCAGTGAAGAGTCTGTGTGGAGTAGATTTCACTCTCCTTCCCTGTTATCTGATATGAGCGACCTTCCAGGTAGGAAGCAAAACATTACCATGCGTGAGATGTAAAATCTCCTGCTGCTACGGTTGAGAAATGTGTCAACAAGGGAGTAGGGGAATCCTGGCTGTGAAATGTAGGTGCAGTCAGGTCAGGAGTGGTCTGGCAGATTTTCTCAATCTTATCATGGTAAAAAGAAGCAAAGTCTTCAGAAGTCAGGGAGGATGAAGCAGGTGGAGCTGGAGGGTTGAGTAGTGAAAAGATGATGTTGTGGAGCTTATGAGGGTCTTGTGCTGAAGCTTCAAGCTTTTCTTTGTAGAAATATGTCTTGCCAGAAGTCACATCTTAAGAGAACTTGGCCAGGAGGGGCAAGATCTGTGTCAAGTTTCTTTCTTCTACTTTCTCTCTGCTGATCTTAGATGTCTTCAATTGCTGTACAACACATCTAAAAGCCAAGGAGCAGAACAAGAAATCCTCTTGGTTTTAGTGGACAGAGGCTAGAGAATGTCCAAAGAGAGGAGAGTAAAGTGAATACTACACTTCTCTCCACCTTATCCTGAGTAAAACATATGGAATATCTCCATGCCTTGACTTTGGACTCCTGATGTGCCCAGTTTGCACTCAGTAAAGCAGCTCATTTGACTATAGATGTGGCTCACGTCAATCTGTTTATACAGCTGTATGGGGATTGAGTAAATATCTCCATATTACTTGACATTACTCAAAGGGACTGTTAGATTATGTACAAATACCTCTACTGTTTGCTGAATTGCAAGAATACACATCAGTCACAGAATGATGAAAACCAACCTGCTGGACTAGAAGATGGTGGTAATGAGGGGTACATCATGTGTCTTGGAGGCAAGAAAAGAAGTGTGTGCAGATTTGCAGTGTATTCCTCACCTCATCCAATTTGAATGCATCTCTCTCTGGCCATCTATGTATTTCTCACACTGCCTGCTCCGGAAAATCTACAAAAGACGGCAGAATGTATATTATACATTTGAGTTATACACATAAACCCAGAGGTCTCAATTTCCTGGCATGTCAGAGCTTTGTATAATCAGTGATTTGTTCACCCAAAAATGTATGTAAATGTTCCTTGCAAAACATTTCTAGTTCTGAGATATTCTTGGTCCTGCAGGAATGTGAGAGAGGAGCAGTGCTCACACTGTCGAATCAGATGTTGTTTACCATCAATCACATTCCACCACATCTCGTCTTCCCTAACTCCATTATCCTGTCCATGTGGTGGACCGAGAAGAACTCGGCCAGCTGTATGGCATGGTCCAGAACAGCTGGGTTCAGCCATGTCTCAGGGAAGCAGAGAACGTTGCAGCCCTGAATGTCCCTCTGGAATTTTATCCTGGCCCTGAGGTCATCAAGTTTGTTTTCCAGAGACTGGACATTGGATAGACTGGACAACAGGATACTAGGCATTGGAGCCCTGTGTGTTCACATGCTCTCAGCCTGTTCCTGACGCTGACTCGTTTGCCTCATAACCACCGCTTCGTGTCGTGTCGTTTGTTGTTCCTCAGGATCTCGCTAAGCAAACTTGAGTCCAGGTTAAAAACAGAGGTTGCTGAGTTCGTTGTACACCAATAGAAATAAGAGTGTCTCCGTCATATGTAAGAATGGTCATGGTGAAGAAATGTAGCTGTTTGAGCTAAAATGTAGAAAAAGTACAAAAACAGACAAAGTGTGATCGGAGCAAACGTGACGGTAGCCAACCTCACCGGCACCATCCCTACTTTTACTTTCTCTACTATTTACTTCTTTTCATGTCAATAAGAAATAAAATGTATAATCTGCCCTAGGTAATCAAACCTGTACAGAAGATATATGCATTAAGAAATTAACTCACCACCCAAGAGTAGGCACTATTCATGGCTTCCTCTCTGTCCACCAGGTCTCCCTCATAGGGCCCAAAGTGTGCACCAAGAGGTATAGTCTCCCCCTTATTAAACACCCCAAGGCCTGCATCAGGAATGTCAGACTTTCGAACCTCTAGACCGGGTGGAAGAGTTTGTTTCGCTCGGTTAGTAATCCCCAGAGGAACAGAGGTATCAGAGATAAAAAGAGCGGGACCGTGAACTTCACACTTGTTGATGAAGTAGGATCTGCAGTCCTCACAGTCTGGAAAGGAAAAGACATGTATTTCTAAATCCAAATAAATTCAATTTTAGAATGCAACAATATTTAAGGACAGGTTTTCCATCAGCAACAAGCAATCATGGCACCTCATGATGTGAGATGATGTAGGAAAAGTAGAAGGGGAAAAAAGAAGCGTGATTAATTAACAGGTTTCTAATAAATAAAGTTTTACATATAAATTGGAATAATAATCACAATTTAGGCTTCTTGATCATATACAAATTTAAAATTGTGTCTTACAGAGGAACTCATCATCTTCAGCTTCTTCCTCTTTTATAGGTTTCCTCTGAAATCCTCCAGTCTGTTGGTCCACAGTACCGACATGTCCCACAGGACTTGACATCCCTCCATCTAAAAGTCCACAAAACCCCAAAAAAGTGAGTTTGACTGTCAAATTAATCATAGTTAGACTAAAGGGGTGATGTTGTCTTACAAAGATAACCCTCATCTTCAAATTCTTCTTTTTTTATTGCCTTCTGTTGATCCACAGCAATGGGGACAACAAATTCCACAGAGTCTGATGTCCCCCATTCTGAAGTCATGCAAACCTCAGTTTTCAAATTCTCACAAAACTAATGAACAAAGAGAACAGAAAATAGAACTCACAAACATTAATAAAAAATGCAATTAAGTGTTGACTATTAAAAAGAAATCCAATCAAATTCAAATACAAATGAAAAAAGAATTACAAAAATTCCTGACTATGACTTAAATGGGTGGGTTCATCAGTGTGATATGATTTCTTCTCTGGTGTTAGACGTACATAAGGAGGGAGTAAGTAAGTAAGGAGATCCCATGGGATATGTGAGTGGTGAGAGATCATAAGCACAGAATGTGCCCACTATTTAGTGATAGCCTTCCTGTATTTTAGATATTTATGACAGAAAAAAATTCCAGCACTGACCTCTGAAGACTCCATTAGATGATTCTGGGGGAAAAAAAGTAGGCTCAAAGGAGGCTCATATATAAACAGCACCTTCTGCAAATGAACACAGATAAATTTCATTGCTGCAACAGAATCGAATGTCACCAGAAGTGGGTAAAGCATAGTTGTTTTTGTTATATGTAAAGCAGATTTTAAACATTTCACATGCATATTTACTACATTCCTGACTGTCATTTATGAATTATCAAATAAATAAAATAAAGTATTAAACTGATATTATTAGTGACAATACTTACTATTTACTTCCTTAGTCTTCCTAATCATAGATCCTATATTTCTCATAGCTAATGACGTGAACAATTCTGCAGTATATGAAGGATGGACTCTTGCTCTTTTTTTCGACTGCATAATAAACACCTTTTGAAATATATAAACACAAACACTGTGTACAGCAACAGTCCTAAATTGAAAGTGAAGTATCATTATGATGATGATGATCTTCGTTAATTATTGTTATTGATTTCACTGGGGAAGCGAAACACTGTGACCCCAATTAAAACATGATTATTTACTTTTGCCATGGTCGTGTATTTTATTAATCTTGATATTTACAACAGATAATAAATTCGTTATTCGTCTTTAATTAATTGACTCAGCAATTGCCAAAGTGTTTAAAATGGGAATTACACAGCAGGGTCAATCAAATAGCTTCTTTTTTAATATTGAGTGCACTTCATAGGGCGTACAGCCCATTGTTTCATATTTTAGAAGGGCACTTATAGGGATCAGGGAGCCATTTGGATCTCAACCACTGTCAGTTACCTGCGCAGGTCGATTAGCGAAATCAGCTTCACTTACCTTGAGTCAAACCTCAACGAGCTTCTGATGTCAACCTGTTCAGGTGTAACTTTTTTCTTTTTCTCTAGAATCCTATTTTCATGTAGAGAAGTCTTTCTTCTTCTCCTGTGGGTTTTTCTTCTTCTACTTTAATGGAGGTTGGCAGACAATATTCCTGCATTACCCCTGGAGTGGAACTGGAATGTAATAATTCCAGGTTTTATCATTTCTTATTTAGTTCCTTCTTTTTCTTCTTCTTCATCCATGGCCCTGGCCGACCACTTTTTTGTACATTACCGCCACCAACTGGACTGCTGTTACAGAAGCGTTAATGTGGGACAGTGACTAAAAAAAAAAATCCTGCAATATATTCTTGTTTTTGTATCGATGCTTTCTATAATTTATATTGACTCAGAGCGGTTTAAAATACTCCGCATTGTTAAATTACCAATGTATAGTCCTATGTTAATTGAGCCTTGCTTCGAATATGAGGTATAAGATACCTTTGTTCAGCTTGCTAGTATTCATCAGTGCTGTTCATCTTCAGGAGCTCTCACAGAGAGCGTAAAAATGGTGTAAAATTACACCACTGTGTGAGCCACAGTGTATACGAAGTTTAACATTGTGTAATGAATCCAGCTGAGAATATACTATTATATTTTCAGTAGCATCGACTTGTAGATCCATTGTTTTGGAAATATTGCATGAGAAGCAGTGATGACATTTGTGGAGGTACATGTTAGAAAAGCCCCTACAGTACAATTCACCACTGTGACTGCATCAGGTCAAACCGAGGTTTTAATGGAAGTATAATGTGCAGCATGAATATTTTTCCATCGAATAAATATGTAACCATTTATGATGTAAAAGAAAGAAAAAGAACACAAAACACACAGTTTATCAATTTAATGAAACGTTCTGATATCAAGGATTAAGTGACAGGTTAAAATGAAATATTAAATAAAGCAATAAAGCTTTCAGTATTTGATAGAAATTCAATCCTACTGATCAGTGACAGTTCGTTACTTGGTCGTTACCACTCTACATTTCTCATGAGTGTTGGAGTAATTCTCTCTTAAACATATATAAATAAACATATATGAGTAAACAAATCTCTGACACACTAATCAGTGATGCACTTTCGGTCTCTCTGGTGTTTTCACACCAATAAGATCACTGTGAAACTGGCTTTTCTCCAGAGTGAACACGCTTTGAGATGACTCGGTCGGTACAGGCCCAAAACTCACCTCAGTGGATTTTGGTACTGACTTCCCAGTCTGACAGAAACATCACTATACTGTTAGTCCTCCATGTTGTCTACTTCCATGTGCAGTTCTCGCTGATGCTGATCAAAGAGCATTGCCCCTGTTTCAGGAATGTTTTAGCATTCCCATCTCCTCCTGCCTCTAGAACATAATTATGTCACTGTCTATTTATGAATCACGTATGTTGCTTCAAATTACTGAGGCGATTGCAGAAAAGTCAAAGCAATTTTTTTGCAAAGGGTTGAGTAAATTACCTCATGGTCTAACAGATGAGCATTGCCTAAGATCTGGGGGGTTTCTTCTGTGGAATCATCACAGAAATATTTTCACGTAGAAAGGATTAAATCAGTCAAACAGTGGCGTAGTTCTTACACTTTTATGAGTTGAAGGAATTGTTGTTTCCAGCGGTTGGAGAAGCAACATTTCGTCTCATTACCGCCACAAACTGGGCTGGAGCGTGAGGCCGGTTTACTGACTGACAGGGGGCCATTAACTATCACTGACTGAGGTTGCCCTGACAGAGCAGCTAATCAAGTTTAGGGTTTTTTTTGTTTGTTTTTTGTTTTTTTTGGAGAATAGACTTTTGGATATGGTTACTAACATTTTGGTTTGTATGTTAAAGTTTTACATTCAGAAATTTGGACAGTTTAAATCAAATCCCAACTTCCAGCAACGGTTAATTGAGATAAAATAGAATTTAAAATAGGTTAACAATACAAAATCCCTAACTTTGATTTCACTTTTTGAGGAATATAAATTAATTTGAATAAGCTTCTCTTTTTTTCCCCCATTTCTTTCTTTCCTTCGGTTTTTCTGTCAATTTGTCGTTCTGATTTTTCATTATTGGTATGCTCAACCAAAGATGTTATTTTGTGTATTGTGTATATTTTGAAATAAGATCGTATACCTATTTTTGTTTGTACATTTGATGCAGTTAATTTAAAAAAACAAAACCTTCTGAGCAGTAGGCCAAAAAAGGGACAGTAGATAAAACTGGTTGAACTGTACGCATGGCCACCTCCAAAAATATTGCCACAGCAAAGTCAGGCAAAGCTTTTGCTATGCACTGAAGATGTTTGAGCTCAGAAGATGAATCCAAAATTATAGATCAGAATTTCAGCTTTCATTTCCTAATATTTACATCTAGATGTGTTACCACATAGACCATGACACCCTTTGTACCAGAGCACCAAATTTGTATGTCAGCAAAACAATCTGACACATTAATGTTGAAGTAAATGAAACATTTAATATGTGGTTGCAAAATTCACAGAGAAATGGAAGAAGCCAACCTTTCAGAGTAACACAGACTGGTAATTGTTTGTGGTACATTATTTTAAGAAATTCTTGCCTAAACACTGCTACAAAAACATTGATGATAGGTGGTGAAAGCAGGGAAAAAAAAATCCCTGTACATCGCTGCCCCCAAAAAATATAAATAAAAGCCAAGGTAACATCAAATACAAAGCAGTCTTAAAGTATAAAAAAAAGTTAACAAACATTGGTAATGTCTTGTACAATAAATACATAAAGACTTCTTTATCTGTAGTGTTGTTAAAAAAATCATAATTCAGCATTAACAGTAATTAAGTTTGAAATCTCTTCACAATGCTAGTTGACAATGACCTAAAGAACAATGAACTAAAGAAAGTCAGTTTGAAGAAAGGAACTCGTCTCAACAATTTCAAATAACAATTATGTTGATTATTATAGCCTCAGCTTCTGAAGGACTTTGGTCATAAATTTGTTTCTCTGTAAAAATCTGTGTAGTAAATTCACATCAGAATATCATTTATGCTAATTCTGCATTATGTTCTACTTTCATTTTCTGGTCTATATTGTCACACTTGTGCATGTTAAATGAATTTAGAGAAGTGATTCTTTGTCCACACTGTGAGCAGTGATACGGCTTCTCTCTTATGTGAACACGCTGATGTTTATGAAGATCGCTCTGTTGAATATATCTCTTCCCACATTCTGAGCAGT
The DNA here is from genome assembly GCA_028566695.1 of Bagroides melapterus. NCBI lineage: Eukaryota > Metazoa > Chordata > Actinopteri > Siluriformes > Bagridae > Bagroides > Bagroides melapterus. The sequence continues at coordinate 16,544,534 of JAOTRN010000009.1, forward strand.
GATACGGCTTCTCTCCCGTGTGAAGCCTCTGGTGTCTTTGAAGAATACCCCGTTGATTAAACCTTTTCTGACACTGTGAGCATTGGTACGGCTTTTCTCCCGTGTGAGTTAGCTGGTGTCGATGTAGAGTACTCCGTTTATTAAAACTCTTCTCACACTGTGAACAATGATATGGCTTCTCTCCTGTGTGAATGCGCTGGTGAACTTTGAAATGACTCAGCCATGGAAAGGTTTTCCCACACTGCGTGCACTGATATGACTTTTTCCTTGTGTGGACACACTGGTGGTTACCGAGATCACGCAGAGAAATAAAATCCTTTCCACAATCTGAGCAGTGATGAGTTTCTTTCTGTCTTTGTCTATGAGTTTGAAGTATATCAAACCATTGTTGAAAACTTTTTATGGTCACAACATTAACATTTTTTATTTCACTTGATCTCAGCAAGTTCATATATTCCTCAGAGTGGCTTCTCCTTATGTGACTGTCAAGATAACCCTGAGATGTGTACGAGAGCTGACACCAGGAGCAGGAGAAATGTTGCAGCAGGTCATCATTCATTTCTGGGGAATAAAAAAATAAAAAGAATAAGTAACATACTGAAAATCAAGCTACTTTAACTTATTTTTATTTCCTACAATATGGGAAGCCAGCCACTGAATTAAATATATGAATGATTTCTAAAATAGATATATAATGAAGTAGCGTCATAATTTAGTGTACATTTTTTCACAATGTAAGCACTGATCTTGCTTATCTCTTGTCTAAATCCACAGGTTTTTTGGGGATACCTCTAGCAAGCAAAACTCTTCCCACACTATGAGTTGTGTTACTGTCCCACTACTGTATTAATGAGTTGGTGCTAATAAAGAATAAAGCACTCCAGTGAAAATCTCTTCCTACACCGTGAGCAATGACACAGAGTCTTTCATAACATGCTGATGCTGTCTGAGAGGGAAAGCCATGTGATCAAACTGGTCACTGGAACCTGAACTAAATCTGTAGAGGGCCCAAGCTGGGGTTTCCGTTCACTCGTACAGAAGGAGATGCAAGAAACTACACCCTGTATCGAGTTCATAATCCAGCAAAATTTGGCTGCTCCTGACGTATGGGATATTAATTGATAAAGTGATGACTCCACCTAACAGCAAGTGCTACCATACTGTGCGTCAACCCTCCAAATTTGACACATTCCCAAGGATCATTTAGAGGCAAGTTTATTACGCAGGTTGCCGTAACAGCCAAGATGTCAGATTGCTATAGAAGGCATAGTCTCCATTGGAACGTATAGAATATCTGTCATGTCTTTTTCTGTGTACATGCTTAATACAAGACTCATAGTCTTCTACCACCAGGAAATATGAAAGACCTATTGTTATCCTACAAGCCCTACACTCACCTCTCAGTGAATGTCGTTACTAACTTCCCACAGTATTACAGAAGCATCACTATACTGCTAGATCTCTAGGTTGTCTAATCCCATTGTCTAATCCCTAATCCCAGTCAGCGAGCAGATCCCCTGTTTCAGCACGTCTCCCATCTCTTCCCATCTCTGGAATTATGCCACTGGTTATAGCCCTTGGCAGAAAAGCCTGAAAACCATTTTTGCAAAGGTTAGAGTATATTACTAAATGGTCTAACAGTTGAAGATTGCCTTTTAGCGTAAACACTGTTGGCAGTATTCAGAGAGTAGTAGGTGAATATAATAGAAAGCAGAATTATGAATAACCTTTTGAGGAGCACTTGTTCTTCCAGAGGTAGAAGAACGCAAGGCCAAGATCACTGCCATAGTCATCTTTGTACCACATCAAGAGTTCTTGTCCTGTTTTGATGGGTTGACAGCAACGATAGAGAATGCCTCCTCGATACTGGAAAGCCACAAGATTCTGTTCTTCTTTATTACGAGCACAATTTACATACCTGGAAAATAAATAGACAGATTGAACAAAGGATGATAGAGGGATGTGAAGTAAAAGACAGGAAGATATCAGTTAACAGCAGGTAAAAGAATGGATCCCTTTGATTCAGTTACCTCATCAAAATTCTTGCCTAGATGGCTCTAGGATTGTTCATGCAACAATCTACAAGCCAGAGTTCATAACCCGGTTATGGCTCCTTGTTCTGAATGGTGCTGAGGTGGCAAGACTTCTAACCCCCTTGAGTCTGGCTGCATTCTGAGGCTCTTTCATTCCAATGGACACTGAATACTACACTACTCTCCACTTTATCCTGGGGGAAAGCATATGGAATATTTCCACGCCTTGGCTTTGGACTCCTGATGTGCCTTTTGCACTCATTTTTACCATAGCTGTACCCCTATGTGTAAAGAACCGTATATGGCTTGAGTATACATCTCCATATTAAGTGACATGGCTCAAAGGTACTGTTAGATAATGTACAAAAATATCCACTATTTGATAAATGGCAAGAATAGAATATAGGCGTAAGTTACTCTACACCTCAGACACAGATTGATGAAAACCAACCTGCTGGATCAAGGGAAGCTGGTGGTGATGAAGGGTACATCATGTGTCTTAGAGGCATGAAAAGAAGTGTCTTCAGGCAGACATGCACAATCCCATACTATTTGCGTTTACACTTCCTATACTCCTAAGTATATCCAACCTAAGAAATATCCAAC
>JAOTRN010000009.1:16547272-16570239 GCA_028566695.1 Bagroides melapterus
TGATCGAGGCTACAATGCCACAATGTGTTCTACAAATCATGAAAGATTGTCTCCTAAAATGTTTAATTTGGATGAATTAATATATTAGCATGGTAGCTCTGGTGCAAAACTAAAAAAAATAATAATAATAATTTCTTCAAAAATATTTTTGGAAGATTGGCCACATTTTGGGTGAAGCGAAAACTGCATATTTTTAAAATGTTTACATTCAACATGCACATTATAAAAATGGTTGAGTTTTCTTATCACTATTATTATGGAAACTTTTCAACACTCACAAACATTTCTCGCAGACAATCAGGCAGAAAAACACACTTTATCTCAGATCTGAGGTGTTAAAAACATCGTGTACATTTTTTATACTGCTAGAGTGAAAAGAAATACAGCTCACAGATTCCGTTAACGAAAAAAGCGCTCGCTTTTACAAAGGGGTTGGTGTTGGGAACAATGCAGTTACAAAACAAATCTGCCTGTAAATCATCTACAATATAATTCGATAACACTGAAAGATTGTACCACAAAAAAGTGCATTTTTTTTAACTTCATATAATTAAACAAAAACATTAAACTTCATCTGAAAGTTTAAAATGAATTGGTTGTGCTGAATCGGCATGATACTACACATGGCAATTTCTTTCTTTCTTTTTTTTTTTTCCTTTTTTTTAACTTTACAATGTTCAGCCAAAAGCTTCTAAATCATGATCTAAAGAATAAAACATTTGGAGAAAAAAAAAAAAAAAAACACTGGTAGGATATTTAATCTGCAGGACGTTTGCTCATACCAAGGAAACCAAAGCGTTATTGAATCACCGTAGATGTAAAACGGCTAAAAGTTTGTGTGTGTGTTAGTGTGTGTTTTTCTTCATACATTATGCTGATGGCACACATTTTGGTCCATGGACAAATTCAGGTATTTAGAGATGCAATAATATTTGGAGAAATGAGAGGAGCTGATTTGATGTCAGTTCAGTCTGTGATCAGGATAATGCTGAGGAACACTTCATCAGGCACAGAGACGTTACAGGAAGTAGTCGGGGGTTCGGCGGGTGACGTGCGGCTCTCCTCTCCTTGGCGCCGGGTCGAACTGCAAACTGAGGACAAGCGTAGGAGGTGTTAAAGATTCTCTTAACGGTGTTAAGTCTGTCCTCTTTGAATAAGTTGCTTCGCTATTTATGTTCATCTTTATCAGACTAATCGTCATAACTAAACGGTCATGTAACGAAAAATGATAGGGAGAATTTTTTTATCCTGATATTTTTAAAAATATATTGATGTAAAGCCGCTATGGGAAAATGTTCACTGTTCAATCTGATATACAAATAAAATAAAACAGAAGTGAAATGAATAAACAGTGTCCAGGAGCACAGAAAGTTACAGATCAGTTTACACTCACAATGAATACTTGAGCGTGTCGTCGAGCTCCATGATGGCCGCCTGATTGCCGCAGCGGTAGCAGTAATTCGGAGCGCTGAAGATCGTGACGACATTCCGCTCGTGACACCAGTTGTAGCCCTGGAAGATTTCAAATATCAACATTTTGTCATAATTCACGATCTCTAAACTCACGAGAAAAAGAAAATCTGAATAAAAAAATAAATAAACAGAAATAAAAAATCCCAAAGGCTTGGTCACATGACAGCTTGGCTTTTATTGTAGTCCATTTTTTTCCCCATCATATTTCTTTCACCCAAGCGTCAGTGTGATTGTAAGCACTAACGTTATAGAAATCTTTAATTCCTAAGAAATGAATTGTACAAAAATTCCCATACATACTCAAAAAAATCTCCAAAAGTTTATGCACCTCTAGCCATCACACTGATGTGCTTGTTAAACATAACATTCTGGATTTGTTCCCTCTGAGCTCCTATAATAATGAGCTCCACTTTTCTCTTCTCAGAAGGTTTTCCACCTGATGTTGGAGTGTATCTGTGAGGAATTGGGTTAAATTCATTCAGCTACAAGAGCATTACTGAGATCAGACTCTGATGTTCAGGATGTTGACGAGACTCCAGTTCATCCCAGAGAGTCCGGGCTCAGTACAGGACAGTGGAGATCTTCGACACCAACCTTCACCTCTACACCATGCCTTTATGAAGCTCAGGGGCTTTGTGCACAGGGGCGTTGTCATGCTGGATCAGTGTTTGTAGTTCCACCTCTTGGTACCAGTGAAGGGAAATTCACACAAAGACAGCTGTGTGCTTCAGAGAACCACATATAGCTATGATGATCAGGATGCATACACTTTTGGCCTTGACAATCACACGAGATTTGTGAAATCTTGAATTCATGTGCAGATAATAATTTATAAGCAGATCCCTTAATAATGTGCTTAAGCAACATGATCTACAAGCAAAGAATTCTATACAATGCTGTAAAAACAATCTCGGTTAGCACTACACAATTATTGTGCTAAATCTCAGTTGACGGACCAGAGTTATAGAAATCTTATAGAAATCATGACAGTTTGTTTGTGTTACTTTTTTTCTCATTACCTCCATGACTAACTGGTGAGCTCTGGACACCAGGGTGAGGGAATTGGCGTGATTGAACGTTTCGGAGATGTCCTGGCCAAACGTGTATCCGGCCCCTCTGGGTGAAATCCCCCAGCCACCGCGGTCATCAGGGTCCGACCACAACAGGTCACACATGGGGCCCTGTCAATCAATCAACATGTTCAAATCTGAGACTTGTTACCATGACAACAAATTAGCTAGTAGGTAGATACGACTTCACTTCACATGGTGTCTGTGTGTCATGATAAATCACGATAAATCCTCTCAATATCTTGGATATTTCCAAAAACATTTATGAATCTATGAAGCCTATTTCTACATAGAAGCTTTAACGGTTAAGAATCTAAAAGTCTCCAGTTTTATGAACAAATATGTGAAAAGGATTTGTTTTGTTTTTTTAACAAGTTAGCATGATCCTGACGTGATATAAACACCCTCTAAAATTAGACTTTTAATTTCAGGAACAGAAACAAAATGTTCTCCATCCCTAAAAATTGTACACTGGCGTTTTAAAATTAAATGCAAGCCAGTCACATTCATGTGAGGACGTGTGTGTAATCTTCTGACAGGAATAAACCACTGAAGGAGGAAAAAAATGGCACTAGAAATCTCTCGGTGGCTTTGTAGAACAGTTGGAAGAGAATCAGACCTCATGTGGGACTTCCTGGATGCGGTCCAGAGCTCGAATGTGATCCAGCGTATCGATGGACGGAGACAGTCCTCCATGGAGACAGAAAATCTACAAAAAAAAAAATTAAGAGTTGTAATTACAGAGTCCATAAATAGCTCAGATTCTCAAATGTTAAGACGTGAAAGGTGTCATTTTACATCGATATTTGATGATGAGCTCATTTTAAACTGAAGGTCAGAGTCTGGAACAACAATAAGACCTCATTTAACTTTAAAACAAGCAGACTTAACCTTGAGGTTTTCTTTTGGATAGATTGATTGTTTGTCCTTTCTGGTTTAAAAGACTAAGTTATTAAGCACAATACTCACTGACAGAATTCAGTTCTGTGTCCTAAACCACATGACCAAACTATTCTGTGCAGCAAGTCTGAGTATATAATTATGTCTAAAATAAAACCCTTTATTGTTCACATAAATGTAACTGACAGCGTTACAAAATACCAGGAGAAAGAGCAAAACTTCTCTGATTCCTCACTGGGGATGAATTTCAACAACGTTGTGCATATCTCTGAGGCCGACAGACGTAGCTATAGCATAAATCTAACTAAAATAAAGAGTCAAGAACAAAACTATCATCACTGTTTGTATTTTTATCTATATTTTATCTAAAGTTTATCTAATTTATACATACTTTTCTCAAGCCGACGCTAGCGTCAGCATGCTGAAAATAACTCAATGTACATATTTAATGTAATGTATGCAGATAACCCACTCTCGCCCAATATAAACAAGATTAAAAATGTAAATTAAAAAACATAATAATAAAGGAAGGAAGGGGAAAAATACCACACAACTTTCTCCCTGCCATTAAAATAAATTTAACGACTGGTTAGCAACGTAAACTCCACAATGAGAACAAATCAACTGTAATTTATTAGCTTCCTGCCAATTTAGAAATCAAGAAATGCAAAATGAAATTGTATTATAGTGTAATGTGAATTTTTTACTGACTCAGAAAAGCATGTATTTACACAGCATTACTATTACACAAATGTCAGAAACATTCACAGGAATCCCTGCAAACTCAATCAGCGTTTTATTTTCTTTAACGCATCAGAGACGTAACTATGTTACCTGTGTGTCCACCAGGGCAGTGAGAGGAAGGTAGTCAAAAAGGTCGGTGAAATATTTCCAAACGTTTGCATTTCCGTACTTTCTCAAACACTCGTCGTAGAAGCCGTAAACCTGTGTGATCTGTCTGCTTTCGTGGTTCCCTCTGAGGATGGTGATTCGCTCTCTATATCGAACCTGAGGAATTACAAAACGTACACTACTGAGCTCCTTACACTTCCACGATTGGTGACACTTAACTAACGATAAAACACAGTAAAGTTGAGAAGCTTCTTTATTATAATCTGGAAACATGTAGTCATGATGAACAATCTTTACCTTTAAACACACTAGAAGGGTGACAGTCTCTACAGAGTAATAGCCTCGGTCCACGTAGTCACCCATGAAGAGATAATTGGTGTCTGGTGATTTCCCGCCGATCTTAAAAAGCTCCATGAGGTCGTGGAATTGCCCATGGACATCTCCACACACCGTGACTGGACAACGTACCTCCTGAACATTGGACTCCTTGGATAAAATCTCTTTAGCCTGGCAATAAGACGGTTAAAGATGTGACTAAAACAAGGACACTTTTTGGGAAGTAAATTTGGACATAAAGACATTAAATAGAATTGGATTTCATTTGTCAGAATCGGTTATTTGGAATAATAATTACAGGAGCTGCAGAATCAAAATGCCAAATGAAGACCACAAGTTCTTTTAGATTTAGGAACATTAATTATTCTAAATGTAGTAAATCTGTCAAAGGACTATTTAAGTATCTAAAACAATGAATGTAAATGCACCCAATCTGCCTGAAAATATCTAAATCCTAACTATCCAAGTATGCTTTCCACACAGTCAACGTGAAGCTTTGAACAAGTTACTGCATGAGATATGTGCCAGAGGAAAATGGAAATAAGTCTAATCGATTGAGTATGTAATCAAATACAGATTGTCAAAATGAACGTGAAAAATTGATCCCGTGCCTCCATATCATCATCAAAACGGTCATTTACTACAAACGAGTAAAGGAAACAACATAGGATAAAAAGAAAAGTATTTCTCACTGAATAAACCAGATGTTATTACAACACTGTGAAGAAAGATCAGTGGAGAGAGGAGACAGTGATGAGACTCGTGTTCAAAAGTGACTTTTACCTCATGCGAGGAGGTAATCTTACAATTCTTTGTATAAATCTTTAATTCTAGGTTATAAACAAAGAGATTATAGTGGACAGATTAGATTAGATTAATGACAATTTCTGATGCCTTAATTTTTTAATTTTTTTTTTTTATTAAAAGCCCTGAACTTTATTTCTGATTGAGATCCATGCAAAAGAAAAACATTTAAATTATAAAACATTTAATAATTTGTTAAACATTTATTTACTTCAGGAAAATGCTTAGATTGTATAATTATATTGTAAAAAAAAAAAAAGTCTAAATTTTATCTTGTGACGGTTTTCACCAGGCCACCAAACGTGTCTCTAAAGACCATTATAATTATACCAAACTTATTTTCTGCTCAGGAATATATGTTTAGAGGAATTTTAATAGTGATATTTCTTCACAAACAAATGACGGGGGCGTAAACTTTTGCACATAGCGGAAAACAAAGACTGCCAAACAGTCTCCTAACCAGCGCGGTAATAATAACAAATCCGGCTGCGATTTTTCCTCAGATGTTATTTGTCAGAGCAAAAATTTTAACTCCAACACCGAAATAATCTACGAAAATAAACAAATTTCTATCTAGTGTGATAAACGTCTGCCTGACAACGGGCGCCATTAGAGCGGACACACCCCGCGAGATCTGGTTGCTACCTGCAGTGCACTCGGAAACAGCCAATCAACGTCTTTCGAAGATTGCACGACTACCAATGGGATGCCAATTAAGCAGGACTGGCAGCCAATAAAAATAGAACTCACCGCCGCCATCTTTAGACTTGAACATCCAGTAGCTATAGTAACTCGCTTTTATTTAAGATACAGTCAACATGAACAAAAAAAGTGTACGTTCAATGACAAGTGTTAGAACTGGATTAGGACATATACTTACTTTCTCGCATAAAAATTTAACCTGGTTCTCCGACAGCTGCTTGCATTCGTTCAGCTGCTCGATCCATTGATCCAGTTCTTTTGTAAATACCTTCTCATCCATACTCACCAGCCGAGTGCAAATTAAAGCGCAAAATAAATCGTTAAATATAGAATTTTCGGTGGAGAATACGGAGATGTATTTTTGTTGGCTAACTCAGCTAAACCGGGTCTCGCTTCATCCGGGTCCTTCTCCGCTTAGCAAATCGTTTGAAAATATATACAGCGACGAATCAAATCAGTTCTACAGATGTGTGCAGAATTAATCTAACGTACCGAAAATAATTTACGAGTTTTGACATAAGCGGTAAATAAAATCAGAAAGACAGAATTAGACTCCGATGATTCCGAGTCTGAAGCGCCTGCACCGACAGGAAGCAAAGAGGAAGCTGAGCAGCGTTCAACTGACTTGACACGTTTCATCACGTTGTGCAGTATCGAGTTTTCTTCTGACGTGCAGTGTTGTGATTCAGCAGCCTGTCAGGAATATTTTATTTTCAGTCAGTATCGTTTTAACCTTCTGTTTAACGTGAAGGGACATGTGGTGTTATTTATATTTCACAAATAATCAAAAAGCGCTAATAAACTAGAGAGCATAAAAGTAACCTTGATGTGGGAATGTTTTCATCTATTCAAACAAGTGTTTGCTAACAATGCACCTTGAGCTGAACTGAATTATATGTTGTAAACATAAAGAATAGCAAATAAATCGTATTTTTATATAAGTTGCATTTACCTTTATCTGTGCAGATGGCTGAGTTCATGTTTTTTTCCCCTTTTTGCATGTTTTCTTTTTAGTCATATGTTGATTGTGTTTTTATTTTTTTCATACACATTGGTAATCCGACTTCCCTGTCTAAACCTTGAACAGAGAGGTCTATAAATTGTAATCAGTTTTTGTGAGTTTTCTCCAACCTTCTAAAAACCTGTGTTTGCTGATTGACATCTCTAAATAGTGTTGTGTTATTGTGTGTTTGAATGTGCCCTGTGTTTGGGCAGCACCATGTCCAGGGTGTTGATTGTGCCCTGATTTTGGGTAGCGCCATGTCTTGCCTTGTGTCTCACATCCTCTGAGACCTCCAGGTTCCATGTGATTGTATGAAGGACAAGCACTACAGAAATATTGATGTAATGAAGGCCATTAAAGATACAAAATGGAGTGAAAGAAAAAAGAAAGATAATGTGTAATTCTTTTCTCTATGAGGGTTTGAGGGATTTTTTGTGTATCTTTTCATTTTAAACCAAATATTTAAAATATACTTCTCTACAAAGTACATAAATTATTCTGTAGGGTTTCTACAAAGATTATATTAGATTAGATTAGATTAGATTATACTTTATTGTCATTACACATTTACAAGTACAAGGCAATGAAATGCAGTTTGGCATCTAACCAAGTGCAGGATTTACAGTATGAACAGGATAATATACCAATGAATAGATTATGGACAAGATATACAGGTTGGGTGCTATAGATATGATATACAGGGTGTTATATATTATATAGACATAATATACAGGTGCTATATGTTATATATTATATTCACATACTATACATGGTGTTATATGTTATATATTATATTGACATGACAAACAGGATATGATATACAATATATTAAATACATCTGTAGTCAACTCATGCGACTTATAAACTTGCAAAATGCAGGTTTGTGCATATTAGTACTAGTTTTATTTATTTATTTTATTTTTGCTGTAAACATCACAGAGTTCAAGTGCTGTGATGTGTAGTTTATTAGAGCGCCAAATCTAATTCAAAACACTTCGGCACAGTGTTGTTGAAGGCACCCCTGCGTCTGTGAGAGGAGGCGTTTCTGTCAGCAGGGTGGAGGGAAGAGGAGAGGAGATGCTGCTGCCTGATGATAATAATAGACCACTGAACAAATCTCTGCATATCAAACCCAACCTCGTTTTATGTAATCAGTTATTCAAAATATGAACGTTATAAAGTCAAGACAAAAGACATGCACACAAATTCTTCAATGTTCTCATCTTTTAGACCAAAAGAACCCATCAGGGTTAATAAATTTTGCCATAACTCCTTGTGGTCTACCTTTTTACCTGGTTGAAATAGTCAAAATCTTGGAATGTAATTTGAAATCACGTCAGGATTAAACTGCTGACGCAGTTACGGTACAAAAGTGCAGCACTAAGCCTTACCAATTGAAGTCAGGTCCGGTCACAAGCTGAATGGGCCGCTGTCCAATAATGTACTTACCATTGTAATTACTGATATTGGCTGCCCCACATACTTAAGCCTCTGTGCTGAAATACCACAGGAAAACATAATAAAAACGTTTCAAGGTGCATCATATTCCACTAACCTAATGTCCTGATAAAACATTATTTTCATTGTTCCATTATACTTTACATTAGACAATATTTATTCAATCATAACTCATAAGACACGGGGTGCATGAGACAGGACACTGGATGGAACACCAATCCAGTTTAGAGCATCTTAGACACACACAGACACTCACGTCTGGGCCAATTTATATTTACCAATCCACTTAATGACACATTTTTTGGAAAACCTTCCAAGACATGAAGAACAAGGACATAAAAATTCAGTCAACAACAGCAGCACTATGCTGATACAGTAGTGCCTTACTTTAAGTACATCAATGTATTATGGTCTTGTTTGGTTTATAATTATTTTTATCCATTTATTGTAAGACACTTCACAGAATCCAATCAATTATCAGCTAAGAGGCTTTAACTTGTTCAACCTTCTGATGATTAGAAAAGAAGACTTTTTATCCTTGTGATATTAACATACATACTGTATATTGTTTATTGTCATTGTTTATTTCATTCACATACTTTAGCTTGTCAATGTCTAAATGTATTGTAATGTTTTGTCTTCTGACCACACATGTTCCATGCCTGAGGCTACTGAAAGTCAATCTCAACTAATTAAAGTGGAATCAGGTGTAGCTCCTGCTTGATTGGAAAGAAAACCTGCACTATCATGGACTCATTGCGGATAAGATTGGACAACCCTGGTGTAGATGTATGATTGGACTGGATCCTGTTTCTGTTATACCTGTATGTCAGCATCTGGATTAGAACTCCAGATGTACAAGTGCACAAACCTAAGAATCTAAATTAGCATGAAAGCTTCCAATCGCATGGATCTCTCACACAGCTTGCACAGCTTTCCTGTTTATCTAGAAACATCCTATTTCTTGAGAAGAATTATTTAATACTCTTAACTTTTACTACATCTACTTTTTCTAAAACTGCAGGTGATATCAGAAACGTGTGAATATACAATACTGTACAATACAATACTGCAAAGGCCTTAGGCATGTGTAAAGAAACTAAAATGCTTTTTCAGTAATTAAATGCAGAGTGTCTAATGTATCAGGTAAATTGTCAAAATGACCAGTAAACAGAGCAAAATGAACTCACCTGATCATTTTCTTTCTTTTTAAGCAACCTGAGACTTTAGCAGTTATATAGGCTTCTGTTTTTGCAGCTAAAACCAACTTCCATTAAACTTTTTTTTATCTGCAAATGGCTTAAAAAACACAGTTCTGCAATGAAATTCACACGTTGTACTTTTTAAAAAAGATTTACCTGAGACTTCACACTAACCGATGAAAGCATAAGAGACTGTAAAAACATTTAAGATGAAATTAATTTAAAGGATTGATTCACACCTAAGACAGTAATGTATGTGTGTATATATGGTGCTGAAAACCATCAGAATGAGTTGTGTTTTCAAATGATCACCTATTTTTTTAATAAACACAAATGAGCGAAAGCATATAAGATGAGGACTCAAAAAAAAAAAAAAAACAGGATCAAGGTCAACACGTTTTTCCACTAAACAGGAAATGCAGTGATCGTTTCTTGTGTCCTTATGTGTGAGTGGATGTTCTGTGGTCATGCATTTTTCTGTGAGGTGTAGGATAGCTGTATAAATTACACATGTGCTACACTACAGTCCGATTTCCTTTCATCAGTCTGCGCATGCGCGCCGAGCCCGTCTTTCAATATTGTACTTTTTTTTTTCTTAGTGAAAATGGCTGCCTTACAGATTTAAGGCTCAGCGCTACAGGAAAAAAAATACCACTTCAGCAAAGCATAATAATTGCAATCCGCCATTAAGACAGCATCGTAAGGCTTCCTTAAATGTTTCGGTTTTATTAAATTAGAAATATGCTTTGGTTTCAAGGATGGAAGATCTATCTGTTTCATATTTAACCCTTTGCACTCCGAGGTCCGCGTACAAATGAGGTAAAGTAACGGCTTTATTTATCGCCATATACGTGTTTTATGTGCATTGTTTCCAATGATATGCTTTTAATACTCATTTTCCCCCAAGCGAAACGGTCGATATAATGGAGAAATATAGAAGAAAACACCCCGATGCTTTTGATAAGGATATTCTTCGTCGGTCTTTGTACGTTTTGTGTACAAGTGCATGTCTGTTGTCAGCCTAAGCCTACAGTCAAGGCCTACATACAAACCCCGAGCACTACCCTACCTTACTAAGTAGTATGCGAAAATAGTACGCTGCCTGTAGAGTGGTGTACTAGCCAGAAACACTGTGTAGTGCGCTAGTATGCTGTTTCTTTTTTATCTAACCGTGACTAGCTATGGTAGCGTTCTATTTCTATATACTGTTTAGTATGGAAGTGTGCGAGTTTAGACGTCGCCATGGTGACTTGACTTACTAGTTAGTACGGAAGTATTTGCAGTTTTACTCTCAGAAAAAAGGGCAATAAACCATATTATTTCTTGTTACCAAGTCTGGTAACCTCAATGGTATCTAGTGTGCATGTTTTAAGTAGTAATGTGAATGTAGTGTAATTATTTATTTACAACTTTTGTACATTTAATTAAGCTGTAGAGTATTTTAACGGTACTCTGAATGCAGCCATCCAGGTAAATGTTGTACATACATGACTTTGTATAAATGTTTGTTTTTTTGTGTTGTTTGTTTTTATTCTGCATTGAAATGCATTATTTCACGCTGGAAATAACTCTCGCGTTATAAAAGCAAAAATGTGCAATGATTTCAAAATTTAATTATCTTCATTGTCAAAAAAAAATGAAATAACATATGAGTAATACAACGACTATGTGAGTATTATGTTTATATGGCATGTATCCAACTAATAACCCTGTTCTGAATCTCTTTTCACAGAAAAATGATGCATCAGGTAGCTAGCAGCAACAACGACTATGGCTTGGGCAGCCTAGCCGAAGACGGACAGCACTCGAGTAGCCATTTCGAGTTGTGTGCCTCACAGTCAGGCAAATTCTACCCGTCTGGCCCACCTCCGCCACTCCAGCTGCCCATACCTAACTTGCCCCCTTTGCCTCAGAGCATGATCAAGCCTATGTCATGCCAGATGCAGGACTCTCCGAGCGACTTTCTGCCTCAGGCTGTGCGCATGAGGGCTGCTGAGGCACCTGAAGGCTCCAAAAAGAAGAAAGGACTTGGGAAGACAGGGAAACGCGGTAGACCTGCGGGTACCACCAAGTCCGCTGGGTATCGGACAAGCACAGGAAGGCCGCCTGGTACCACAAGGGCAGCTGGGTTCAAAACAAGCCCAGGGAGGCCGCTAGGGACAACCAAAGCTGCCGGCTACAAGGTCAGTCCCGGAAGACCTCCGGGCAGCATCAAGACGTTGGCCAAACTCAACAAACTAGACTATAGCGCTTGCAACGGAGCACCATTCCCTTACACGCTGATGCAGAAACGGGCACTTTGCGAAGCCACGGTTAAAGAGAAAAACACTAGCGAATGAGAGCAGGCTTTTGTATTTATTAGGAAAGGATGAAACCGTGTATATCCATGGAGTGACGTTTGCACTGAGGCAGGACTCTTGCGAGGCAGAAAGGCAAATTTTGATACCTAGGCTTAACACTTGTTATGTATGTGAAAGTGTTACATTGTCATGATCATTTTCATGTTATCTCTATCCAAAGAGCATTATCATTCTGTCACACTCATAAAGGAGCAATAAGTAGATTTCTGTTTCATTTCATTAGAATGCAATGTAATGAAACCTTTAAGAAAATGAATTTGTGTAGTGTTGTGTTTAGATGTACACTCTAACGGCAAGGTTTGTGGCAGACGCAGAAAAAGAACCTTTCTATTCTATGTCCTGTCGAAGAGAGTGACAAGCAAATCCCAAATATTGCTGCTTATTGCTCCTTTAACATATATTTACCAACTGTACAGATGTGCATGATAGTAGTCTTGTGAAACAAATAACACAGTATGTATTATATTAGACTTTTTTTTTGGCCAATAGTATTCACTCAAGCATATGTATAGAAAAAAATAATCACTTTTGTGTTGTTTTTAATCTTGCTACCTAACTTTTGATAATGTGACTGCTCAAGTCTTCACCATTCTGTAGCATCCGATTTCATTCCGCACTCAAAACGTTAATGAATCAATATCATGTGCATATTTATCCTTCTTTTCTAACGTGTTACGTGATTTGTGCTTTGCCTGTATTGTCTTTGGTATGAACTATCTTTTATTTGTATTTATGAAAAACGTGGTGCCCTTTTGCAGTAGTGTCGAGTGACCTTTGAAGAATATTTGAATTTATTCTTTTATTTTGTTTGTTTGTTTGTGGTGAGATGAGAAAAACGAATCATTGTAATGCTTTACAAATCTCTTTTGTAAATGTGACTGTGATTTGATAGCTTAGTATATCCTGTAGTGTTCTTGTTCCATACAAAAATATTCATGTTTATCCAAATCTGGAATGCCATGGTTCAATCTTTTGTTTAGTGTTGTGTAAGCAATTAGCACCCAGTCTGCTAAAAACAATAAACAATTATCACTTAAGCAAGTCTACTTTCATGGAAACTACTTCTCATGGTTTTTTAAACCTTATGGTTATCAGTGGTTTTACAGAAGTGCCCAGAATTCCCAGGATGTTTACAGGATCCATCTCGACCCAGACCTTGATAAAGCTCTTACTGAGAAAAGAATGATTGTTCATTGCATATTTACATATGCGATGATACCATGAATTATATTGTATTATGGTAACAAGCCCTGCAATGGATTGGTGTTCCATCCATGGTGTATTCTCATCTCATGCCCAATGTTCCGGGGATTCATTAAATTACGTGTCCACCTCGACCTTGACCTAGATAAAGCTCTTAATATAAATAATTGAATGTTGGTATTTGCGCTTGTGATATACATACAATGGTGTTTCATTCATTTGAATAAAAGTGCGAAGTGATTATAAATCGATGCGTAAGAGTTATTAAGCTGGTAAAGCAATGAAACTGATTTATTTCCAAGAGACTTATATCAGGTCACGTACTAATTGTATCTAGACAAGCCCTGCTGGCAAAGCGAGACAAAGCAAGACCTAAAAGAAATGCTTGCATTAATAAAGGTAAATATCTTTGTTGACTGTTACGGAAAAGCAATCAGTTTCGCTTAGTTCAGTTTTATGTCCATAAGCTTCATTAACATGAATAGACTTGCAAATGAAATGTCTTTTTTTTTATATTGTTGTGCTTCGGTTTCATTTTATGGAAGAGCAAAATGCGTGCATGGCGAGCTTTATTTTATATTAGCCCTTTATTTTATATTTTTTTAAGTATAAAATACAAACTGATGAAACCCAATCTCATAATTAAGAATAAATCCTTTGCGTTTTCCTAGACCGATCTTGCTTTTCCCACTATTAAAATCGATTACATCGTTGCATGTAGCTTGTTTATTTGTTTGTTTGTTTGTTTTAATCCTGGGCCGTGGTGCTGGTCCACATCAGAGACATGTTAAACATTGCACTGGCCTGTTTTCAATGAAACCCAAAATGGCGTTTAAAGCTGCCAAACGACAAGATATGTCATTTAAACACTGCACCCGGAACACAGTTTCGTTTCTGATCATTTGGTATTACGGTGTTATCACGGTGTTACTGGCTCAGTATGGTGGGTGTTTATGGCCGAAGTCTTTGGAGAGTCTGTCTAAAATGGAGGAAGTTTAAGCTGCACGTCTTTTGTTAGGACGAGGAAATACAGCGGTGAGAGCTTCCAAAACCTTGAAGAACCCCCCTTAAAACCACCACCTCCCTGCCAAATGACTACATTACAGCATGACACTCGGGGCGTAAGAAGTAAGGGAGAGTTAAATTGTTAATGATTGTAATTTTTCCCCGGGATACTATATGAATCATGGAGCGTTTTGTACCCTGTGTATGTAGTAGACTGGGGGTTGGGTGGCACTGCCGGTCGGTCTCTCTCTCTCTCTCTCTCTCTCTCTCTCTCACACACACACACGCACACATACACACACACACACACACACACACACACACACCATAGCACGCACGCACACACACATAGACACACAAGGCAGTCAAGGCTTTTGCTTTAACATGACCAGGGCCACGATCAAAACAAGCCATGCATTTCCATGCAAAACGTGCTTCCGACCCGCTCACGTTTTGCACCGTCTAGATGGCTCGGTGAAAGCAAGCGAGGCACTGACTTGTTATTTTCTACCGCCAATGAACTAATCTCGCTACATTTCTGTTTTTTTTTAAGACTAAAGCGCGATACTAGAGTAGAAATGAAAGCCGAGTCCGGGCCTAACGTTGTTAGTAGTGCCGCTTCCTGCAGATCCGGCTTTCACAAATCGCCAAAAAGTGACTTCTCGCCTTCCCCTGTGAACGGATATCGGATGGTTTTATCTTGACCGAGCCTTAAATGGTAAGATTTCGGCAACTTCTTCCTAGCAGCGTTGTGATAAACTGTTTTTTTTTGTTTGTTAGTAAATCGAGCCGAGGTTCCAGCTCGGTCATGGCTGTAAGGCTTTAAGGTCTCTGCATGGGGAAACTAGTGCAGCTTTAGCTTCCTGTGTACACTTTACTTACCCATGATGGCAGCGTACTACCTTATAATATTTGGATTAATGAACTTTATTCGCCAAAATGAGCACATTTAAGACATGTCCGTGTGCTGTTAAGTGTCCTGGCTTGTCGGCTTTTTTTGATTGAATCTAGTTTCTCAAGGTGTCTTTTGTCTGCTCCGATGGACATGACGGCCTGAACGAGGGCGCCTCGAGTATTAAACCTAAACATGAAACCAATCGAAACCATAACATTTTGGGTTTGTTAGTTAAATCACCACCATTGGATAGTTGAGGTTCTCATTATTCACACCATGTTAACATTAGACCTACAGATTGGGTTAATTGAATGAAATCTGTAGCTAATTGGTCAGTAACCACCATTGGCTTGCTGTTCACTTTTAAATGTTTTGTGAAATATACAATAATGTTTTTTTTTTTTTTTGGCAGGACGAAACCATGCCAACATGAATCAGTCGTATAAAGTGGGCGCCAAGGATGGCTCGGAATGTCACCCGGGCTCGCAGTGTCCGCAGGTCACTTCCTGTGGGCTCCAGCATGGCGCTAAACACTCGTCCGCCTTTGGATACAACCAAAGGGAAACATCCTCAAGCTACAGTCCACTCAGGAGGCTGCAGGACCTGACAGCTATGGTGAGCAGACCCGACATGAGCATACAGGACTGGGACTTCCATGGGCGAGCTAAGGCACACATGCAAAGCTCAGAATTTGGCCTCAGCCTCGTCCACACACCTCAAACCTTCAGTCACGGTACTGATGATGCCGCATTCAGAAACGTCCAGAATCTGGACAAGAACGGCTTTTCTCCTGTGAGCTCGGACAGCCTGGAGCACATCTCCCCAATCCCCAATGGTTTTCTGCATTTTGAATCAAGCCTCTTTGACAGTGGGGACAGTAAGGATGACCACGAGGAAGAGGAGCGTGTAGCACAGTTCAGACCTTCAGCCAAAAACTGCCAGAAAAGGGACTCTGCAAATGCGAAGAGCTTCTCTGATTCAGGACTAAACCTGAGTGTGAACAAACATGAACGTTTTGACCCAGCTTCAAAAAGTACTCCACAGCCAGCAAAAGAACCTTCTCCTAGTCCTCCTCCGCTGCCTGTTGAAGTCATGCTAAGGGATTTTGACAGTTCAGACGGCTACTCCGATAGCGATTGTGACCTTCCAAGCACTGAGAACTGTGCGTCGATGTTCAGCGTAGGCCTTTCCCAGAGGCCAAGCTCACCTAGCAGCACCTACTCAGATCCTGTAAGCACTACACACGTTTATTGCTAGTTTATTGCTGTTGTACACATTGGTCACCCCAGGGAATGTTTTTTTTTATAATTAAATTTAACACATTTTTGGGAGAGATTTATTGGCACAGCAATACCACGCTTCCATTTTTGGTTTGGAAAAATGGTATCCTGTTCAACACAGTATTGCATAGAGAGTGGTGTAGGAACTCATATCTTTCAAATTAGAGAAAGACACTGACACAATTTCACAGTAGGATAACATAACTTTTAGGCAAAAATATCACTGTTTCAAGGTCTCATGGTGTTAATCGCTCGTTTCAAAAACAAACAAACTAGTTGTGAAATTTAAATGAAGACTAAAATCCCAGAGAACCTACAGTCAGTTCCAGTCCCTTTGAGATATATTTTTGTTCATGCATTGTGGTCAAAGAATGCTAAATATTTTTTTTCTTTCTTTTTTTTTCAAAAATTGAATTTTCAAAAACAAGTAAGAATGAACTAAATCAGTGAAACTTCAAACACCAGATTTTTCTTTTAAACTCCCAACAAAGAAGAAACATTGAATGACTTTGTAGTATAGTTGTACTTATGATCACCACACATTATTAGAGCTTTCGAAGAACGGGTGTTGTTACAATCTCTGGTAATTTTGAAAAATTGTAATCTCCTCCAAATATCACAGTTTTGCTTGATTTGGTGCTGGAGGGATTGTCTAGTAATAAGTTCATTAACTCATCTCCCCATATAAACCTAGTCCAAGGTTTATGATGTTATTGTCTATGCATGGCATAAATTTTGTTATTGTCCAGCATACTTTATCAAATACAAATGGCAACTAAGTTTCTAGTGTTATGCACACCTAACCTGTATCTACACTCACTGACCATTTTTATCAAATGTATTTTTTGATATTGACAGTAGAGTATATACTGTCTACTCTTTCATTTGATCAGTTATTTGTTAAGCGTCTTACACATGCTACAAAAAATGGGAAATTTCTAGACTAATATTTCATTCATAGGAAATAACAATAATAATAATAATTTGTGAAGCCGTTCTGGAAAAATTTGTTGAAGTGGCTTACTGAGGCATGTTTTCTCTGCATGTTTACATTGTCATGTGAAGAGAGACATACAGAAATATGCAGATGTATTTTTAGCTGCTCTCCTCCCATTGGGTGTCCATTCACTGCCTCTAGTGTCTTAAGTGGACACGTGATCACCATATTAGAGCAATAAGTGTAATATTAAGACATTCAAACGTTGTTGTCGCTTGTTAGAGAGGAGTAAGGTACAGATTAAAAACGCCTCTGCATCATTGATATTGACAATCATTTTAAATGTGTTGCTCATTAGATGTTTAAAAGTGTTAAAACTTGCCATATACTCCCAGCCTGCTCTACAGGGCCTAGCGGTGATGTTTGCTAAGAAATGTAAAGTTGAAAATGGACACGTTCATGCAACTGTGAGCAACAGCTAAGTCATGGAAAATGTCCTGAGAAGAGTAAACACACTGATGATGTAGTCTGGGTCATGGTTAAAATTAATTTGCCAAATGTGAGTTGGTTGGCGAATCACTGTAGCGTTCAAGGAAGAGATCCAGAATTTTCCTTTGATGGCATGACCGAGGACTAAGAACTAATGTGAACTCTAAAACCAGTTAATTCATTTGAGACAGCAAACAAGCCAGAGGTTAAAATTCAGGGAAAAGGCTAAACCACCCCAAATTCTACAAAGTCTCTTTGTATGCTGATGTTTATAAGAAAAATAATCATCAAAAGAAAAAAAAATCCACTAATTGAATTGCATTGCCACTGTATTTGTATTCCTTCTGTGAAAATAATGGAGTTTGCTGGAGTAAAATTCAAGACGAGTCGAGAAAGAGGCTGGATGTTTTTTTGTGATGCTGGACTCAGAAGGGAGGTGGATTCCCCTGACTGACAACAAAAAAATGGTGTATATTACAGCGTAGTTATTATGATGTAACACCTAGTTGAGTGTGCCATCTTTTCTTTCGTGTCGCCTAACTTACAAACTCATGCTACAATTGTTAACAACGCTTACAAGTCATAATATGCTACTCTTTTCTCCAGTCCAACAGCCCAAAGAAGAAGCCTCTTCCAGAAGTTAAGTTTACCGTGGGTGATGTGGTGTGGGCCAAGTTTAACCGCAGACCTTGGTGGCCCTGTCGCATCTCCATAGACCCCCTGAGCGAGAGCCACACCAGGATGAAAGGTTAGTGTTTATTCAAACCAGAATGTGTGTGTTTGCAAACTCTCACACATATCTCAAAGGGATACGGAGATCGTTATAACCATGGTGGTAATTTTGAGAATATATAAATGACATCCAAATTCAGAACCCTAAGAAAACTGGACATGATGTGATGTTTCAGAGCCCAGCAGCAGGCCGTGTCGAATGTATTTCGTCAGAACATTTGGCGAGATCGTGGACCATGCTTGGGTTTCTGGGAAATCCACGTATGCTTTTGAAGGAGGTCAGCAGTTTGAGAAACTTCCTATGATCAGGCGACGAGGCAGACAGAGAGACAAAGGTTACATGGTAATGTAATGTTGCAGTTCCCTTTTCTGTCCTGTTTTATTAAAATTAGCTAAATGTTATGAAGTGTATTACTTTAAATTCATCCTCCATTTGTTTTGTAAATGTAATGTCATGCTTTATTATCTTCCTGTGTTTTTTGCTGCAGGTTCCAAAGCACTTGATGCCTCTGTGGAAAGCCAGTGTGCTGGATGCAGAAGCAGCTCTGCCAGAGTATCTCAGGAGTAAACTACAACTTCCCTCAGTCAGAGAGATTCACTCTCCGGTTACAGAGGAGAGGACGTGCACCTCTCCGACCTTCTCTGACCTCCATCTGTCCTCACAGGCTGCAGTTTTCTCCAACGGACACAACCTTCCCCTCGTTGGTTCACCCAAAACTACAGAGAGAAGCAAAAAGAAATCACCTGCTAAAAGGAAAAAGACCTCGCTGCTGAAAAGTCCTGTTAAAATCAAAGACGAATTGTTCTCCAAGCTGATGTCAAGCCCCACACTGGACATTTCAAAACCTCCTGCTGCTCCCTCAAACAATACTGCATCTGACTCCAGGGATTGCCCTTACTCGGACATCGATTCGGTTCCCAGGATACTGTGCCCCAAACGCTCAGAAGAGCAACTCGTGGGGTTGGATAAAGAACTTTGCGCTGAACCAAAGGCAGAACGTGCAAGTAAAAAAACGAGAAAAGTTCGCAAGACGGAGCAAGAAACAGCGGCTTTTAGAAAGCACAAGCCGAACAACAAATCTGCAATCAAAAACAAAAGGTGCACCACTTCGAATGGCAGGAGCTTGGGCAGCAATTCTCAAGGATTATCAGACGGCACGTTCGAGATGCACTCTTTCAACTTGCCGGCGAGTTGCGGCCTCATGTCCCGTGCTCTCGCAAACTATGAGGAATCCAAAGAGAAGGATGAGCTTGACTCTAGCCATGAATCCAGATCGTCTTCTCCGACTCTGTCTGAAGAGCATGACACGTTTTCTCCCACCCTGGATGCACCCGAGCGGACAGAACACCAATGGCAGGTGAAGACAGAACCCGTAGTCGATCCGACACATCCGACCTCTCAGCGCTTCCCAAATCCGACTTTGCTCAAGTTAACTAGAATCCGGGCCAGCAGGGAGTCCTCTCTGAACGGGTCTCGGCTCAAAAGTAAAGATTCCACCATCAGATCTGTGGAATTGCCAGTAGCTGGTTTAAAAATCAAGAAAGAATCAAGCGTTTCTTATTCCTCCTCTTCCTCTGTTTCATCCCCATCACCTTCACCCTTGGAGGCTTTCCGGGAATCTAAAGACCTTTCTTTACACTCTCTAGTCAAAGACGAGTGTAGTTCAGATGATCAAAACTCCAAGTACAAATTCACCACCTACCTTATGCTATTGAAGGATTTGCACGACACCCGGGAGAAAGAGGGAAGGCCACTGACGCTGCCTCCTACCTCTCCATCTGCCCTTATCAAGCAAGAACCCTCACTCCTCCCCTCACAGCTTCACCCTGAACCCGCAACTCCTGACACGCTTCACAAGAACGATAGTCAGACTCCTTGGGTACAGAACGGGCCACAGGGGAAAGCCGCAAGCAGCCTGAAGACAAACAAATCAAAACCGAAGTCCACAGGAAAAAAGGAGGCTCAAAAACATGACGTTGTGAACAGTTTGCTTCCTTTGGTATCAGAGCTTAAAAGACCGAACACTCTAGATGTGGTTACTGCGAAAGCAGCGCCGAATGAGAAACTCTCTAAGTCCAGTTCAGATTCTGGCCTTGATAGCACTGGGAAGGGTATGATGTCGGCGGTGGCACCGAAGAAGCGCTGGCAGACTTTTGATGCTGAGATCGAGCACAGGGCAAAGCCAAAGGGTGATCAGAGCAGCGTGGTTGAGCAGGACAGGGTCATACCTCCTCCCAGACTCAATGGAGTATTTGAAGAGAGCCACCAGAGCCCTCAGGTCAATGCCACAGAGAGGAAGGATAGCTCTGGTAAGTGAAAGATCTGGGTCAAAAAAATTTAATGCTATTACACAGCCAAAGACCTGAGCTTGTCTGTGAAAGGAGGATGGGTATCTTGTAATAGGAGCAATTTATTAAGTTATTGCTGCTATCTTGTGATTCTCAGTCGCAGACCTGGGACGAGGTGCTTGCAGTGTGTTGTCCACATTGCGGTACCGAACTTGTATAGTATGAAATTATGTCTTGATAGAATGTTACAGATCAGTGATATAAGAGTAGAAAGTTAACGGGTGCAGAACGGTAGACCAGAACTTTTTCTCTCACTGATGGGAAAGTGGGATTTATGGGACACGTAGGATTTATCCAATCATGTTTCTTGACCTCAAATAAGAAGGTTTAACCCAGGGTTTAGGAAAGTACAGTGTAAAACATCAGATTATCAAGAGTCAGGACCCTGGGTAAAGTATGAGCACTGTGAAACCTCATACTACAGAACACAGGATTCTGTTCACAATCATCCTGGGATCTTATGTGTGAAAAGCTCTAGACAGTAAAATTATTTGCCCAAATTAATGTTCATTATTTCTAAACCAAGAAATAATTTTAAAACATGAATGTCCTGCAATGTTCACACGAAAGGGAATAACAGTTGATGCTTTGATTGGTTAATACAGCTGCATGCTTAACCACACCCTTTAATGACATCAATGTAAACCCTAGATAATGCTATCTAATGCCTTGTTTCTGCATGTGTGCGTTGTTCGGGAAAACATCATGAAAGAAAATAATAGGCTGTCTGCCGAGTTTCCTTTTCTACATCCAGTCTCCTGATAAATCATCCCGATCAATCGATAAAAACCTGATCTCAGTAACTAATAGACAATTCACTGGAGCTTCCTGACAACACAAAACTAGTTCATAGAAGACGTCATGCGGTTATGGAAATCTGACACCTTGGATGTGTTTGCTATAAACAGATTATAAACAGTCAAGCAGCCTCGTGTGAAATAGTTAACCTTGACTAGCTGTGACGTTCTTGACCTGTTGTTTAAATTAAATGTATTGAATTCTGATTAATTGCCTTTCTTAACCCCTTCACGTCTTTTTAACATTTCAAGAGAAGAAGAATTGAAAATGCATGAAAATAATTACATTCATAACCCCGGGTCATAGTAAACTCTGGGTAAAGGGCCGTGCGAAATGTCTTAATTAATCCTGAGTAATGAGACGCTTCATACTGTACATTCCAAAACCCTGGTTTAATTTTCTCCTTATTTGCATATCAACAACCATGATTGGATAAAATTAAATACTTTAAATAACAGCTCATCTCGCGTTTTCACATTAGTGAAGTAAAAAATTCAGGTCTGCCGTTCTGCACCCGAGCAGGTATTGATATTTTCCCCATCATTATCAGTTTGCCGTGTTTAAGTTTGTTACGAGTCCTGGTTTTCACCTGCTGTGAGTTTTTCCACACGATTTTCAGTGTGTTGCTAAGCCACTAGCCGTAACGTTCTAACTTCGCATCGTTTCACACCATACACGTTCGGCACGGCCATGTGGAGTTAACACTGTAGAAGCCGTGCTGATCCTGCTTCAGAGCAGAATTCCATAACCTCGGGAAAAAGACATGCTTTTCCGTTGTACATGTCTACACATGTAGAGAAACGTTCCTCTATCCCCGAGATAAAAGCAGGGTTTAGGATAAAGATATAACCTGAGGTTAAGATCTGTGTGAAAAATCACTTGTGTAGACCTGAATACAAATGTATTTTTATAAAAATCCACAATCGATTAAACATGCAAGGTGTTAAATATCGAGTTATACAAGATATAATAAAATACAAGAATAATACTAATAATGTTCACTGCATGTGATTGCAATTAAAACTTTATCCAGTATGAGTCCTGTTTAAATGTTTTGCTGCCAAAAGCCTATCAGTGGAACTGGGAGCTTTTGGCTCAGAACACACTAATTATATCTGA
>JAOTRN010000009.1:16580418-16590478 GCA_028566695.1 Bagroides melapterus
ATTTATTGATCGCAGTTCTATAAATATTACAGACTGCACCTTTAAACATTACAAACTACACCTTTAAATATTACAGACTGCACCTTTAAATATTACAAACTACACCTTTAAATATTACAGAATGCACCTTTAAATATTACAGACTGCTCCTTTAAATATACAGAGTGCACCTTTAAATATTACAGACTGCTCCTTTAAATATACAGAGTGCACCTTTAAACATTACAGACTACACCTTTAAATATTACAGACCACACCTTTAAATATTACAGACTGCTCCTTTAAATATTACAAACTACACCTTTAAATATTACAGACTGCTCCTTTAAATATTACAGACTGCTCCTTTAAATATACAGAGTGCACCTTTAAACATTACAGACTGCACCTTTAAATATTACAGACCACACCTTTAAATATTACAGACTGCACCTTTAAACATCATAGACTGTGTCTTTTAAACATTAGTGACTGTATTTTAAGTATTTAAGACTGTTCCTTTAAATATTACACATTGCACCTTTAAACATTACAGACCACATCTTTAAACATTAGAGACTTCATCTTTATACATTACAGACTGCATCTTTAAGTCCCTGCAGAGCTCTTCATATCAGTGTCTCCTAAATGGAAATCCTCCACAAACCGGGGACATTTTAGCCTCCAAAGGAATCTTTAGTCATTTTAGAAACGTGTTGCTGCTGTGTAATATTCGAGTTTTGGTTTAGGGGGCAGTCTGCTGTGCTGTGAATCCTGTCCTGCTGCCTTCCATCGTGAGTGTCTGAACATCGAAATGCCTGAAGAGAGCTGGTACTGCAACGACTGTCGTGCAGGCAAGAAACCCCACTACAAAGACATCCTGTGGGTGAAAGTGGGACGCTACAGGTCGGTTTTCTGCAGCGTTTACGTCAATTAATTCTAAAGCAAATGACATTTAAACCTTATGTTTCAACTCCGGCTCCGTGTGAATCGATCAGGTGGTGGCCTGCAGAGGTGACTCAACCCAAAAACGTACCCGAGAAAGTCTTACGCATGAAGCACGAGGTAGGCGAGTTCCCCGTACACTTTTTTGGCTCCAAGGACTACGTGTGGACCTATCAGGCCCGTTGCTTTCCTTATATGGAGGGCGACGCCCACAACAAGGAGAAAATGGGCAAAGGAACGGATGCTGTGTACAAGAAAGGTGCTCAAATACACTTCCAGAGTCTTCTCCATCTAGTCCTGCACACTTTAGTACTTTAGTAGCCTGTATTTCAGCGAGGATTTTTCAAATCCGTAATTTTCTGTCTACAGCTTTAAACGAAGCTGCTGAGCGATTTCGAGAGCTCCAGGCGGAGAAAGAGATGAGGCAGCTTCAGGAAGATCGGAAGAACGACAAGAAGCCCCCACCATACAAACACATTAAGGTGGGTCCACCGCTTCTAATTTTTTCCACTTTCAAGACTTATAGCTGCTCTCGAGATGAACAGTCATTAACAGCAGACAAAGTGACAAGATTTTTTTTTATAAATAATTGAAATAAAGCTGACTGTATGCCGTGTTCATGCTTTATTAAAGAAGAAGCGTTTACATTTACACCGTGTCTGTGTCCAAGCTTTATTGCTCAGGACTTTCTTTAAAAATCATCCGTATGGTTAAGCTTTGAATATTTTTATCTGGTTTTATTTACATACCCACGTCACACACTTTGTTTTCCTCCAGGTGAACCGACCGGTAGGGAAGGTGCAGATCGTGACCGCGGACCTGTCGGAAATCCCGCGCTGTAACTGCAAGGCCACAGACGAGAGCCCGTGCGGCATGGACTCCGAGTGTATCAACCGCATGCTGATGTACGAGTGCCACCCGCAGGTGTGTGTGGCAGGAGAAAGGTGCCAGAACCAGTGCTTTACCAAACGCGAGTACACTCCAGTCGAGATCTTCAGGACGCTGTCGCGCGGCTGGGGGCTCCGTAGCATCAACGACATCAAGAAGGTGGGAGGGATTTCTACTGTCTTATGCTTTATGAACTGGGATAACCAAACGATTTCTGCACTTATTACACCTTCTGCTACCTCCAATAGAAATGAAATGTAAACAGAATTCTACTTCATGGTGTCTTTTATTTCCCTCATTATCCCTCGTCTCTAACGTTTAGATTTCCGGACATGTCATTAGTCGTTAGCTGTACTTAGAGATAGTAAACGTGTACGATAGACTGAAACGTGGCTTATCACGAATTCCAGGAATTATACAGATACAAACAATAAAGTACATCAAATAAATCATAAATAAAACGTCTTGATGTATAAGACAAAATAACAAAAGAAATTACCAAAGGAAATGTAAAGCTTTCAGATTATAAGATTCGGTTCTTTAGTAACGTTCAATCCATAAACAATCATCAAAGTCCACAGCTGGGACAGAATTCAGGTGGGAAATAATCTAATAGTGTTATCTGTAATACAAACGTGCAAACATAAACAGAGACAAAACCAGCAGAAGCAAAGAATAAAGTTTAAAAAGACGCAATTTCATTCGATCAGACTTTATCACGAGACGGTGAAACTGTCAGATGTACGTACGTGTGGTTTATTCGAGTCGTGTGGAAAAGACGGTATTAACATGGGAGCGTCTAGAGGAGAGGAACTGACTGATACACTGATTAAAAACAACATAAAACAAAACGCTTGTTTTTCTTTTTCTACATTTTTTCATATAGAGTAAAAAAAAAAACCTTGTTGAATATAATTGTAGTAGATTACGAGAAGGTTCAACGACCTGAGTGACTTGATGTCGTAAGACTTCTTGACTCGATCTGACAGGTGAGATCACGCACTGGAGGAAGAAAGCGATGACGGGAAAGGGGCGGAGACTGAAACTCGTGGATTTCCGTCACGTTTTTCGTGCACGTTTATATCTGTTCACCTCGGACTTGTTGAATCTGAAGAGAACGTCTGTGCTTGCTGCTCTTTCAGGGTGCGTTTGTGAGCGAGTACGTAGGCGAGGTGATCGACGAGGAGGAATGTCGTGCCAGGATCAGACACGCTCAGGAGAACGACATCAGCAACTTCTACATGCTCACGCTGGATAAGGCGAGTGTTTACACGAAACGTGACGTCTCGCTCACGTCTTCTGTACCGCACCGAGCAACTAGACTTTTTTTTTTTTTTTTTTTTTTACAAATTTACAAAATTCTTAGACACTCAGAGCTTTTAGGGATTGTAGTGTTTCATCACTATGCTTGTTTTTCTCTAGAATACTACAGACAATGTATTCATAGAAAAGTTCACACAAGTATTTGTATCTTCAAAGTAAATGTTGATATCAAACCCATTTCTGCTCTCTGAGACTCTCCAACACTAAAATTCGGTGTAAGAGTATCAACAGAGGGAAAACCACACGTCTCACACTGAGAGAGTCCTTTCCTCAAAAAAAAAAATAAATAAATAAAAAATTTCCATTAAAGTGTTATCAGCTTGTCTCCTCCTTCTCTAACGTGAGCTGTGTTTTCTCCTGTGTTTAGGATCGTATCATTGACGCAGGGCCGAAGGGAAACCAGGCACGCTTCATGAACCACTGCTGCCAGCCCAACTGTGAGACTCAGAAGTGGACAGTGAACGGAGACACACGAGTCGGGCTCTTCGCCCTCGTCGACATTCCCGCAGGTGAGAAAGACTTTTACTTTATTACTTCATCCTCGGTTTTATTCACTTCATGCATGGGTTGATATAGTATGAGGTAAAAAGTTATTAAAGAGAAGCTGGATTGTCCATTAGGCTACAAGGCTAAAAGTTATTCTTCAGGCAGTTTGCCTGAAATAATAATAAAAAAATATAAAAAAGTAAAAATAAATATAATAATAATAATAATAACAAAATGTCTAATCTTGATTCTGGCACCTAAATGTTGTTTTTAGTTAATTTGTTTTATTTATTTATTTATTTATTTATTTAATGTCGATTGTTTTGGTTGATTCATTAGTAATGTTATTAAAGGCTAAAGAAGATTACATTCATTTTACAGATATTTTCTACGAACAAACCTTGAATTGATTGTCCATAAGAGTGGATGATGATGTGGATGACAATGTTAAAACTAGAATGACTTCAGAAATGACGCTGATTGCACTGGATTATACAGTCCATGGTTCTATAAAGAAAATGATTTAGAATTTCTAGAACTCTCTTGTTGTCACCCAGATGAAGGTGATGAGGTTCTCTTTTGAGTCTCTCAGGGTTTTTCTTCCTCATATGGTCTCAGAGTTTTTCCTCACCTCCATCAAACATCAAATTTGTACACTTTAAATGTATTTATATTAATATATTTCCTTAAAGCTTTGGGACTGTTTAAATTGCTGTATTGAAATGAATTTTGTGTAAAAATTTGAAAGGGTTAACATCACTCAACAATGAGTACGCCAACTGAGCCTCGTCTAAGTGTTTCAAACTCTGATCCTCTTCAAGCCTCATCCTTTATGCCAATGTCACGTTACTAATATTTTATTCTATATATATATATATATTCTAATCCTCTAAAAGAAGCACTGACGTGAAGTTTGGAGTTCCTTCGTGTTCAGTCGTGCCCTAGTTTAACGCTTCCATCCCACTGTTTTGCAGGCATCGAGCTCACCTTCAACTATAACCTGGAATGTCTGGGTAATGGCAAGACGGTGTGTAAATGTGGAGCGTCCAACTGCAGCGGCTTCCTGGGCGTGCGACCGAAGGTACGTCATGCGGCGTGGATTTCTTTTTATGAACAGTGACTGGGATGAGCAACAACATCAAAAAGGCACACACAATACAGAAAACGTTAGATGTTATTTTCTGGAGCTAGGAGACGTATCAGACTTATTGCAGATTCTTTAATTACAGACAAGACCTAGGGTTGAGTTATGATGCTTTGACTCCTGTGAGACTGTTTAACTTCGAATCAGAGCACAAGGAATACTCTTGACTTGTTTGATATTGGTTTGATTTCATTGATATTGCTTTCATTCGGGGGCCAGGAATTAGATGAAAATGTCAAACAAATAATGTCGAAATCCACAGAATCATAGATATGCGTAGTTTGAAATGTTTTATTTATGTCTCATCCTGTGTGGATTTTCTGTACAAACATTGTGAAGCCTGAAACACTTCCTAGCTTTTGAGTCCGTGGATCGAGACCACCGTGCTCGACATCCTGCGCTTAAAACAAACGAACAAACACATAGACAGGGAACGCACACCACGTGCACGAACACGACACCGCACGTGCCGAACTCACTCTAACGCTCTGACGTGCTGTTACACCTGTACGTTCGTGTGCTGCTGTTTCAGAATCAGCCCCCGTCTGAGGACAAGGCCCGCAAAGGGAAGAAAAAAATATCTGCGAAAAGGAAGAGCCAGCTGCAGGTGGTGAAGGAGCGAGAAGACGAATGTTTCTACTGCGGAGACGGCGGGCAAATCATCTCCTGTAAGAAACACGGCTGCCCCAAAGTTTACCACGCTGACTGTCTGAACCTGTCCAAGAGACCTGCAGGTGAGAACAGAGGCACACTGCAACCAACATCTTCACAGCGTTTGTAGTCACAGCAGGCAAACGCTGATCAACAAGTGATTAAATGCCTGTATGATGAAGCTGTGTGTGTGTGTGTGTGTTTTTTCTGTTAGGTCGCTGGGAGTGTCCGTGGCACCAGTGTAACAAGTGTGGCAAAGAGGCGGCGTCGTTCTGTGAGATGTGCCCCAACTCGTACTGCAAGCAGCACCGTGAAGGCATGCTGTTCATCTCCAAGCTGGACGGCAAGCTCTCGTGCAGCGAGCACGACCCGTGTGGTCCTGACCCCCTGGAACCCGGAGAGATTCGCGAGTACATCCCGGGAATGCCTATCTTATCCCCACCACCCAGTACAGCCCAGTGCAGTTTAACTCCGCCCACCACCGAGCCCTTTGAGGACGAGGTAGTGTTGGAGGAAGACCTGCTTCCCGCCACTTCTCTGTCTAAGGGGGTGAAAGATGACGTCATGGCCGAGGTAGAAGATGGAGAGGTGGTGGAAGGGATGATCGGGGGTGAGGACGTGGGACTGGAAGTCATCGGAGACGAAGACGAGGAGGTGGACTATGAGGATTTCGAGGACGAGGACGAAGAGGAGGAATTTGATGAGGACGATTGGTATGAAGAGAGCTGTACTGACAAAGACTTTGACGATGAAGGAATAGAGGATGAGTCATATAGGGACAAGTGAGCAATTTGTGTTTACTTTTCATCCATCCATCCATCCTTTCATCCTTCTAAACAGTCACGCACTGGCTCACTAGACGCCGTTGGCTGTCGGGCAGCGAGATCGGCCAAGTGCCACTTCTCGTGTTAGTTACACTTTGTAGCCTGTAGGAACGAAGCAGGGAATCGGATCTCGCATCAGCGATGTTATCTGGAGATCAGCTAGTGCACGCTCAGCTGGATGCAAAGCCACTCTTTACGACTCTGACAGACCTGGGCAACATGCTGAGCTCGAGACAGATCCAGTCAGCTTGCCTTCTTTACCCAAGTCCACTTGGGACTGGAAAAATTAAGTGGTGCTGTGGACCTTTGGCTGTTCAGTCATACGGTCTGTATCGGGTGTAAAGTTACTGTCTGGTGCTTCTTTGTGTTTCTTTTTCGTTTCGTCATCTCCACCTACTGTTTACATTTTTATCTTTAGGAAAACCATGAACGGGGTCAGATACGAGACAGCTGGTTAGCTCGTCGAGATGACACTGTGTCTTAGAGATCGCATGAATTGGGTGGGGGGAATGGACTTTTCAATGGTTAACACTGGTTCTGATGACATAGATTGAGGTTTGGGTTATATTAGTTAACACAGTGCTCGAGTTAACACACACGCACACACATGCGTACATACCGATATATTTTTATTTAAAAATCTTTCTCAGTTCTTCCATAAAAGATAGATTCTGTGAAAGTGATCCTTGGTCCAGTGGTTATTTAAGGATAACAGGAAGCGTTTTAGATCCCAATTCTTTGACATTACAGCTTGACAGATTTAAAAAAAAAAAAATTATATACTTTTATTACAAATCCCACTTGGGTCCAGTCTCGGTCAGTTGGACGCTGTACTAAATGATACTTCTCCACGTGAAATAGTATTTGAGATGGAATCAGGTGTTTCTCCAGCAGCCATGCGGGTGAAACTGGGATAAGACTGACGAGCCGTGATGTCAGCGATGCACTTTTAGATATCGATCATGCTTCCGTATATAATCAGTAAGCTGGTCCTTTGTGTCCCATTCACAATTTGGTGACGTTAAATTGAATTAGGGAAAAAAAAAAAAAGCATTTGGCAATCACAAGCCCTAACAGTGTGGATTATGAAAATAAATAAAAAATGTGGAGTACAGTAACAGATTACGTGATAATTCTAAATAAACTATTTAATCAGTAGACAGTTGGACAGTAAAGACCTGCCTTCTGCTGTGGAGACGAAACTAAAGCAGAACAAACCCAAATGATCGCAGCTATTGCATTACTTTGAGATTTATTAAAACATTCCAGGCAACCAGCATGATTTCTGTGCTACACGTTACAGGACAGACTCTCCAGGAAATTCAAAACATACACAGGTTTGGTATCTTAGCGGTTAAGGTGGTGGACTAATGATGAGAAGGTTGTGAGTTTGAATCTCAGGTCCACCAAGCTGTCACTGCTGGGCCCCTGAGCAAGGCCTTTAACCCTCAGTTACCCTTACAGTTGTATTCAATGAGATACTCTGGATAACGGGTGTCTGGCAAATGCTGTAAATGTTAAACATATTTAAAACCGCATGCGTCAAGAATTACACCACAAGAATCCCGTGCTTGAGTTTTCATCAATTCAAGTAGATTTATGCAACAAAATTTAGCTGCAGAAATCACAAAAAAGAAACCACTGGAGGGACGGATTTATACAAATGAACAAATAAAAAAATTCTCCAGAATTTTTTGTTTGCTTGTTTTGAGGGTTTGCAGAAAAATTATTCCAACAAACTCATTGGAATTAGTCATGGAGCGTAGAGCCACACGTTAAAATAAAAATACAATTAAAAAAATAGGTTAATATACGAGTTAAGAATGAAAAGGTCTTTTTAAAACACTGTTAATCTTTTTTTCTTCAACGTATACTTGTGCTTCCTCCTCTGCGTAGTACACACGCTTCCTCTTCTTCGCCTACACCATGAACTTTAGAATTTTTTTCTTTTGGAAGACTGTTGGACACACATCCCAACTGACTTTTTTTGGCTGAAGGTTTTCACAATGGTGCTTTGTTTAAATTGTTTCCACACTTTGACAAACTATTCTTCCATTTACTCGTTGCTCAATATCTGTTCCGTCACATGGTTTCTATAACAATACCGACATGGTTCTGGGGTTCGGATGTCTTATTGTGAGATTAGACAGTAATTTATCCTTCAGTAGGTGCTTAGTACAGGGCAGGAAGCGTGACAAAACAATAAAACAAAAACGGAAATCTGAGATCTAAAATGCTGACTGCTAACAGAACGAAAGCTAGCGGAAAAATGAGCAGTTAGCATTTGAGCAGCTGGATTCAACCTTAGCGCCAGCTTTGTCGGATATTCCGATGAACTTTGACCCCGGCATAGTAACTCACCCACTAAATGATCACTGGTTTGTGTCTGGTTTATTACTAGCATAGAAGGCGTACCTCAAGGGTCGACATTGAGTCCTCGTAGACCTTCTGTATCTTCTTCATGAAACTTTAAATCGCTTAAAAAATCATTAGATGTGTGAGTCGTATATTGGATACGTGATTTATTTTCCATTCGATCTGACAATGAAAATATGTTACAGGATCTGGAAAGAAAAAAAAAAAAAAAAGACTTCCAACTAAAGCGAGAGACTGCTGTTCCAAATGAAGGACACTTATTTTTTTCTTTTTAATTATTATTTCAACAATGTTTTTGGCCTCGCAATCATTTCTCTTTTGATATTCACTGAATGTTAACGTTCCTGCCCCACTTGTTTTGTTCTTTGTGTTGTAATCTTTGCAGCAGCCATCTTTCTTTAAAAAAAAACAAAAACAAAAAAAAGAAGCATGTTTGCTTTCCTTTAGTCTTTTCATATTTATGGACTTTGTAGAATCAGTTCTCACTGTTTTACACTTTTGTTGTACATTTCTGTGTGCGCGCATGTGTGTATGTGTGCGTGTGTGTGCGCGAATGCGAGCGTGTGTGTTTTTTGTATGGTGTGTTAGCTGACGAATCCGAGTGTGCTTTGGTGCTGAGAAGAAGAAGAAGAAGAAGAAACACGCACCGGGTTTGTCTGGGGAAAGTGGGGCAAAGTCGTTGCTGCCATGTTAGAAGCCTCTTCAACTGTACTGTACTCCTTTGTGTATATGAAAATATTCTAAGTAAAGTTTTACAGTAGAGACACAGTTGTTTGTGTCGTTTGAAAACGACTTTTATTTATTTTAAGAAAACAGCTACATTTTTTTATCTTAAATATCTGTATGATGTACTATACCTGACACGAAAACAATGAAGAGCGAACTGATGGAGAAATTCAAACGGTGCATCTGGAGACAGTCATGGAAGCTCTGGGTCCGAGGAGGGATAGCTTGCATCGGATAAGACTCCGCAAAAACACCACTACACACACATTGGACAAGGCAGTGTAGACCGTGCTCATGTGTATGTTTTTTGGACAGTGAAAGAAAACTGGAGTTGATTATACATCAGATTTGGCATTGTACTTTAGCTGTGTGACTTGAAACACACACACACACACACTCAGATTATTTGCAAAGCAAGCAGTCTTCCTACCTACATCTAGTGGAAAGGAACTAGAGTTGATGTGGATGATGAATGCTGCAAAAAAAATCTATAAGTGATTTGGCATCATAATTTAACTTATCTGCAACACACAGCTTTGAACAAAGTCAGTAGCACACAGATCTTGTATATATACAGTACTGTGCAAAAGTCTTAGGCACCATATTACCTGTAGTACAGATTTTGTTATATAAGTTTATGATGTGACGAAGTTACCAAAAGAACTCCTATTCTCCAGCATGCTCAGTAAAACCTACCAGCTGTTTTATTTACAGTACT
>JAOTRN010000009.1:16687351-16699393 GCA_028566695.1 Bagroides melapterus
ACTATGATACTATTCACTATGATACACTATGATACACTATGATACAGTATGATATACTATGATACTATTCACTATGATACACTATGATACACTATGATACAGTATGATATACTATGATACAGTATGATATACTATGATACTATTCACTATGATACAGTATGATACACTATGATACAGTATGATATACTATGATACAGTATGATACACTATGATACTATTCACTATGATACACTATGATACACTATGATACTTTACAGTAAGATACACTATGATACACTATGATACTATTCACTATGATACACTATGATACACTATGATACTTTACAGTAAGATACACTATGATACACTATGATACTATTCACTATGATACAATACAGTAGGATACAATAGAATCTGATACAATGAGATCAGATAGGATGTGATACGATATGATTTCATGCGATACAATACGATATGATAAGATACAGTATGATGTAATATAAAATGATGACACGATAAGTCAATGATTTGACATTTCATGACGTTAACTAAATCGAGACGTGAACTATGAGAAACGTGTTGACGTAAATAAGTACTGTTTTGAATTCCAGAGTAAATCACTTGAATGATTTAAATGTTAAATGATTTACAATGTGATTGTTGCATTGAATCATTTACATTCTTTAATTTGATCCACACTGTCCTTACTACTAAACATACTAAACGATTTATAAACCTTGACAATTTTATTTGGTAGAAGAAATATATGAATGTTTCTTTCATGAAGATAAACAGTCCAGAAAAGAAATGATAAAAGGAAGAAATAGAGTTAAAATCTGATTTTCTCTGAACTGTATAACCTGACCGTATGGCTGCGCTCTGACAGGACGACACGTCTGGAGAGTACAAGCGCACGCTGCTGAAGCTGTGTGGTGGAGATGATGAGTAAGTGCCGTTATATGACTTTAACTCCACATAAATTACATCATTATGGATAAATGACTGGAATGTCAGCAGTATAACAGACGCCACAGCGAGGACACTGCTGTGTTATAGAGCACAGAAATGTCTTTCCTGTCATGAGTGCAAACATGTGGCATGTATTACAGCGGCATTCATTTTAATACTTTAAGATCATAGCTGAAGGACTTTATAAAGTATTCCTCTAGCCTGATTGTTTTGCCTTGGAGCTACCAGGCTAAAGTAGTTAAAGAGTAAAAGAAACTTAGGTGATAAAGAGTTTGTGGTACATTTTCTGGTAACTCTTAACATTTAAACTTAAACACAAGCAAAATATTTGGAGTTACTTTACTGACAGCCTGCATTGTGCCCTTAAAGGCAGTTAAAAGTAACACAATGGCTGACTAGCATCTATGCTAATGGTTTGAAGTCTTTAAGGAACTTCTAATGAATTACTTACAATTTTTGTCTAATAATTTACTTTCAGACTACAGGTAGTGTAACCGAGATCTGTGATTAAAATGACCTTTGCTGATGTGTGTGTGTGTGTGTGTGTGTGTGTGTGTGTGTGTGTGTGTGATGCAGTGTTGCAGGGGAGTTTTTCCCTGAAGCTGCACAAATCGCATACAAGATGTGGGAGATCAGCTCCATGACCAAAGTTCAGGTTTGAACCCCCCCAAACACACACACACACACACACACACACACACACACACACACACAAACGTGCGTCAGAATGCAGTGTCACCACTAGAGGGCCTCAATGATATACCATTTACACAGTAGTTGTAAAGTAATAATAATAATAAAATATTAATAATAATAATAGTAATTAATGTAATTAGATGTTATAATTATTATGTATTATAAATATTATCTATTATATTATGACTGCCTTTTACTGTTTTGTTGCCTGAATTTTAATGCAATTTGCTCTTAGTCAGATTTTGTGCCAAGCCAAACTTCATCATCATCACAAAACTGTTGCCATGGAAACATCAAGGACTAGTTCTGTGTTTTAGTTTCTGTTCTTTTTTATGAAAGAACAATGTTATTAATAGCCATATAAAAATAAAATATTCGCTATTGGTGCTGACCTTATGACCTTACACACACACACACACACACACACACACACACACACACACAGAGGAATAGAAAGGGAAAGCGATCTTCCATAACAGCTCTGTTACACCACCTGACTCATTTCCTATCGCCAGTGTTACCTGATACACACACATTGTACTGTATGTAATGTCAGTTGTGTGTGTGTGTGTATGTGTGTTTATATGGTTGTCTGAGCTTGATTGTATTTTTTTGTGCATACCAATCAGATGTAACAGTTTAGATCTCTTTTTCCTCTCTCTGTCTGTCTATCTGTCTCTCTCTCTTCCTGTTTCTGTTTCTCTCTCTCTCTTTCTCTCATACACACACCTTCTATCTCTCTCCCCTTCTCTCTCTCTCCCCTTCTCTCTCTCTCTCTCACACACACACACATACACACACACCTTCTCTCTCTCTCTCTCTCTCTCACACACACACACTCACACACACACACATACACACACACCTTCTCTCTCTCTCTCTCTCTCTCTCTCTCTCTCAGTTAAGGGGAACGGTTCAGCCCTGCTCTGACTTTGACCCTGCTAGTGATGCTCAGGACCTGAGGAAGGCCATGAAGGGTTTTGGTGAGCAGATTCACAAACACTTACACTTACACTACTGCACATTTATATTACACTCTGTTGATCTGCTGCTATTTAGATATCAAGAAGAGACAGACACACATATTTATATATATAAAAGTTACAACACAAAGCATTCCTGAGCAACATCCCACAATCCTCTGTGTTCAGGAACGGACGAGGACACCATCATTAACATCGTTACCAAGAGGAGCAACGCTCAGAGGCAGGAGATCAGGCATGTCTTCAAATCGCTGCTGGGCCGGGTGAGTCATCCTCCTCTTCCTCCTCTTCCTCCTCGCTGCAGCGTCCGTCCTCATGCCGTGTCACTGTTGTGATCTGATCTGAAGTTCTGATCGTTCTCTCCACCTCGCTGCAGGACCTCATGGCCGACCTGAAGTCGGAGCTCTCCAAGAACCTGTGTCGTCTCATCATGGGCCTGATGATGACTCCGGCTGAGTTCGATGCCAAGATGATGAAGAAGGCCATGGAGGTAAGGTAGAACCTTTGCTTCATAGGTTTCCAATACTGAGTAGCATTAAAATGTTTTGGCACCCCAAAGATTCCTTTCACTTTCTGTCCCTCTTCCTCTCAGCCATTGGTTATCTGTATTATGTTTTTTTTTCTATAAAGGTGTAAGGGGTCTTTAGTTAAAGGCGGGAAAAAAGTGTGACACCCAACATCTGCTTTATCAGTCATAGTTACTGTCTATTAAACCATCCATAAAACAGGCAAAGGTGTACTAATAAAAATGCTAGAACAGGAAGTAGAAAACAGGACAAATAAAAGCCCCTTGACTTTGTCTTCTCAACCCTGTGTTTTGCATATGACGTCATGTCACCATGGTAACACACACCAGCAAGAGTAAATAAATCCTCATGACTTTATATGTAAATGAATTAATAATAGTGTTTATTTTAGATCGGTCGACGTAGACACGTTACTGTGACGGAAAATGAAGAAGCATGGATTAAAGAAATAAATTAGTAGTTTTTTAAGATGCTACAGCAAGAAAGTATAGAAATTTTTTCAATCTTCTAATAAAGATAAAAGATAAATCTGATTAAAGACAGAAAAAAACAACGCTGCTCTTTTGATTTATTCGAGGTTTAATTTGTTTCATCGTGAAACAAAATCAGAACTAGAAAAGGAAAATAAATGCACATGGAAAAACGGCAACGCAAAGACGTAAGAACGACAAAATTCGCTCTGAATCAGATTTTGTACATGATCTTCTTAATCAGATGATTCATCGAGCACCGTGTTGTAAAATTCTGCCAGAAATGACTTGACTTCATTTCAGATCTGAATTATGATCTCATTTTACAGCTTATTTCCTTCAGTTTAACGATCTATCCTGTTTATGTGTGTATGTTTAGGGTGCTGGAACTGATGAACATGCCTTAATTGAGATCCTGGTGACGAGGAGCAATCAGGAGATCCAGGCCATGTGTGCTGCCTATCAGAAAGGTGAGACTTGAAAACATGAAGGCTGAGGAGAATTCACGGGATGTGTGTGTGAGGACAGGAGCAGACAGGTGTGTGTAAATAAAACACAAACAGCCCTCTAGGGTACATAAAACATTATAAAATGCCCTCTAGGGAAGATAAAGTGCCTTCTACTGAAGAAAAGAAGAAGATGACACCTATATTTTGGTGACACAATGACTTTACATCGCAGTGAATTTTTTTCCTTCACATATCCCAACTTCGGAGGTTGGGGTCAGATTGCAGGGGAAGCTATGATACAGCAACCCTGGAGCAGAGAGGGTTATAGTCCTTTGCTCAACAGTGGCTGCTTGGCAGTGCTGGGGTTTGAACCTTGACCTTCTGATCAAAAACACAGAGCCTTAACCACATGAGCCACCACTGTGCATTTATAAACATACAACAATCAACAGCTACAAGTAACAAACAGACAGCACAATTATTGCACACAAAATGTCATTTCACATGGTTAGATTATTGCACAATAAAATATGTATATTTTGGAATTTGTCTATGAATACACCACCGCTAGTATTCTAGAAAAAAAACAGAAATACTGATGAAACATGTCTACTTATGAGTTTCATATGAGTGAGAGATCTCAAAGACGTTAAATAGTGAATATGTTCATGACAAAAAAAACAAAAAAACAAAAACATAACACAATGTATGTGTCATGACACAAATAATGTGTTGGATTTGCAACATCCTCTAGGGGGCAGCATCACACACACCTCGGATACGTCTCTGATAAACGACCGCTATGAAAATTCACACATATGAATACAATATTTCAATATTGACACATCTGCTGTGTTCACTAGAAATAAATTAGTGTCATAAAAGTATTGAAGTTTCTTCAGTTATGTATTGCTTCTCCTCCAACTACTATGATATAATGCACAGAAATACTGCCGGATTTTATACACAAACGGAAAAAAAAACCTGTTCGATTTTAGCCGCAAGAAAACTAGTCACGACACATGCCATAAACGTTGTTACTATGACAACCTGTAATGGGGGTATTGATGACGTCATAATACAGCGACTGTTAATTTTTTTTTTAATTATTATATTTTATTGAACAAAATTCACTTACAAACATTTAAAGCATCCATAATATATAACACAAAGAGATAGGATCTAATGCTAGTGCTAATACGGCGTTTGAAAGGAAAAAACACAACCAAATAATGATAAAAACTTGACATAAACCTGAGTGAATACACCAGTACATTTAAATCATTCCTCCATGTGGTCTAACATGAATAAAATATTTACTTAATACTATTAATGTGTTAACCAAAAAATCTAGGTTTTTAGCCATAAGAAGTACACCAACTTTAACACCAGTTATAGTCAACAGGTCTATTGATATGTTTTGGATTTAAGACAATTCTGAAAAGCAATCCAGAAATCATGTACACATTCACACAGAACAAAACATGTTCTACAGTCTCTATGTCTCTTATGAGAATTAAATCAAAGTAATTAAAACCAGCTGAATATGAATCAAATGAAATATTGCATAGAAATAACTGGAGGAAAGAAAGATGATACGAAAGCAACATTTTGGTGTATATAAAACAATATATAATCTTCTCCACAAAGCTCGAAGGCTTGTGTAAAAAACACACTGATCGCCTGCATAATGTACCTAACATTTGTAACTTCTTATAGTAAGAATGCAGCTACTGGCATTTCTTTATGTCCTTAAATTCACATAGTGTAACTGTTTTTAACTTTTGGTACACAACTCATCAAAATCCTTAAAAAGACAAATCTGTGTTTGGTGGATTTGATTATTTTATTGATTTAGCAAAGAAATGAATCAGACTGTGTATTTTTCTTGGATGTATCGGTTCATATATGTTGACTCTGGCATTGTTTAGCAGACTTTACTCGAGCATTACTGATAAAGTAGTGGCACTGCCTGTGAGATGGTGGCGGGGATTCCCATAAGAGGAAACGTCAATCAGACTGTGTTAAAAACAGTATTAAAGCACAAGGCACCAGTAGCATGTGATTGCATTCTTCTCTTTATTCTATAATAATGAATTGTTTTTGAATATGAGGTCTGCACATTTGAAGTCATCAATTCAATTTATTCAGCTTGAGAAGCAACTAAATACCATTTTCTCCTCCTCATCTTATTCTTTGTGTTATTATTATTTTTATTAACCCTCTGGCATTAATGGACTTATGGGACATTTTCAATCTGTATAAACAATTATTTGATTCAGCGTGAGACGTGTGTTTTTCCCTCTGTTGATAATTTTACAGTTTACTTTAGTGATTGAAGATAAACAGCTGCTTATGATCAAGTACTTGGAGCATCTCAAAGAGCAGAAATGGGTTTGAAATCCTATTTACTTTGAGGATGCAAACATATGTGTTGAAAAAAAATGAAACCTTTATGTTATTTTGGATCTTTTCTATGAATAGATCACCTCTACTAGGCTAGAAAAATACGTATCCAGAAATACTTAGGAAAGACTACAAATTCTTAAAGCCCTGAGTGTTTACTTTCATACCAGCTTCACAGACGTGACAAACAGGTGCAAATCTTTCTTTTGGCCTCTTTAGAGAGGTTTCAGAGTCTGAAACATGGTTTCTAAACTGCTCCAGTTTCACCCTTTGTTTCTCTTTGCAGCCTTTAAGAAGAGTCTGGAAGATGCCATTCATTCAGACACTTCAGGACACTTCTGTCGCATCCTGGTTTCCCTGGCGCAGGTTAGCCGTTAGCTCACATGCACATCACATCTTTTTTTTTAATGTCATTCATTGATTTATTACCCTTTGGGTCTGCAGGGAGCTCGTGATGAAGGTCCAGCTGATATGGCCAAAGTTTTGGAAGATTCCCAAGTGAGTGGAGACACAACAGATATCATCACAGATATCACAGACATTAGTTGTGCTAGCATGTCATAGAGGGAGGTTTCTGTTTGGAAAACACCACATATATTTGTTGTCGAAACTGGCTGAGTTAATTTTGGCTCCAACTGATGTCACGCTTCTAAGTTTAGCTGCAAAAAAGGGAACCGTATTTGTAAGACTTCCTTAAAGGCAGCACTTGTTAGATCGTTAACGTCACCATATGTGATGGTCAAATTCTAGTAGCTCTATTTGGATGAAGTCCTCTAACTGAACATTGCTTTATTTATTATTAGCAATGTGAGAGTTTTTAGCAATCCTCTACATAGAAGAGGTTCATGTGTCAGTTTTAGACAGAACAGCTTCTATTTCCTTTTTTTCAGGCTTTGGCAGATGCTTGCAATGCTGACTCTGATGATCGGATCGATAAATTCATGAGCATCCTGTGCACAAGGAGTTTCCCGCACCTGAGAAAAGGTAGCGCTTTATTATTATTTCCCACAAAACAGCTAGTGTTATTTGTAATAAAGGAAAAAAAAATCTGGGTTTGGGCAACATGGTTTTCCTTCGTCTTTTCCCCACAGTGTTCCAGGAATTCGTCAAGTGCAGCAACAAGGACATTGAGTTGATCATTAAGAAGGAGATGTCTGGGGACGTTAAAAATGTCATGTTTGCTATTGGTAAGAAGAGTGCTTAGCTCTCTAACTGAAAAGAAGCTGATTTGTTTGTTACAGTCAGTATTTTTATAAAATGTTCGTCTTGTTTTGTTTTAGTGAGGAGCGTGAAGAACCAGCCATCTTACTTAGCGGACCGTCTGTACAAAGCCATGAAGGTATGAGCAGGGTGACGATAATAATCTTCATTTCAATCAAGATCAAGCTATAAACTAGTCTCTACGCAGTTTCCTGAAAATGTTCATTGTCATGTTTGTCTAATCTCCTCACAGCTTTGAGATAGATAAACTGTGTGTGTTAGGATCATGTTACGGCAGAAACAACACTCTGAATCCATTACACTATACACAAAACACTCTCAATTCATAATGTTACAAACAAAACACTCCCAATTTATTGTCATAAACAAAATATTCTGAATCCATTACGTTATAAACAAAACACTTTAAATTTATTGGATCATAAACAAAACACTCTGAATCCATTACATTCTAAAACAGACACTCCAAATCCAGCAAACACTCTAAACCCATTACCTTATAAACAAAACACTCTCAAACCTTTACATTATAAACAAAACACTTTAAACCCAACAAACAAAACACTCTCAATCTATTAAATTATAATTTAAAACACTACCAATTTATTACGTTATAAACAAAATATTCTGAATCCATTACATTCTAAAACAAAACACTCCCGATCTATTACGTTATAAACAAACGTTTCCGGATCCATTGTGTTCTAACCAAAAGACTCCCAGGGCATTTGTCGCTTTTTTAAAAGTTAGATCATAATGAAAACCCTTTCAGTGTGATCAAACCCTCTTCCTACTCCTTCTATTCTAAACAAAACCACTGCAAAAAAAAAAAAAAATACATTGTGTTGTGAATCATATAAGCTGAAACTGGAATTCAAACAAAAACTCAGCTCTATACATCATGGATTAAACAAAATCCTAACAAACGCATCATGCTACAGAAATCTGGGAATGAGGAACAACTGAGCAAGAGCTGATGTGTATATTATACCTAATATATTAATCAAATTTCATCTTTTTTTACTTGTATGCACTTGCAGTTGTCCTCATGCACTACAAGGATGTTTGTTGGTACTGTATATTTTTAATTGCCCTCCTTCAGGATGTTCTATCTCGAGCCGCTAAAGGTCATGTTGTGTGTGTGTGGATTACGTGGTCTCTGGTGTTA
Organism: Bagroides melapterus; assembly: GCA_028566695.1. NCBI lineage: Eukaryota > Metazoa > Chordata > Actinopteri > Siluriformes > Bagridae > Bagroides > Bagroides melapterus. Next base: position 16,696,220 of record JAOTRN010000009.1, read on the forward strand.
ACTTGGCATGTTATAAACAAGCCTTCAACCGCAATGTGTTTCCTTAGATTCAGCAAATAGAATAAATGTGCAACTAGGTTGTTTTTTGGCTCTGCAGGGCCTCGGCACAGACGACCGCGCCCTGATTCGCATCATGGTCTCTCGCTCCGAGATCGACCTCTTCAACATCCGCAAAGAGTTCAAGGACACTCACGATGCCTCGCTGCACGAGTTCATCCAGGTAGAGACGATGGTTGTAAGTGTCATGTTTTCAGCATTGTGTATCTGTGTCTCTGTCTGTGTTGTGTATGTATGAATGAAAGGGCTGTTTGCGAGACGTCCTGTTCGGTACATGTGTGAACGTTGCACATCCTCTTTGGGGTTTGGTAGCAGAGGGAGGAAACGGAGAGCACGGCAGGTTTTCTGCAATGTCTGTGCTCGGCTCAGCTGTTTAGGAATTTCCCCAGTGCACTCAACTTCCTCAGCATGCAGCTTCGGATTGGTACAGAGTACCGAGACAGGAAGTTTGCTCTAACAGGTCTACACTGGCTCCACCATCAAAACTCCCTTTGAAGATAAATAATAACCTGCGTTTAAAATTGGTTTTTGACTGATAAGTTTTGGTTTAAAAAAAAAAGTGCAAAAAAGTTATCCGAACAAAGAGCTTAGGAAAAAAAAATTTCCATTCTGTATAGTCCCATGAAGATCACCAACATCTTTAAAAACACTTAAATCCACATCATCAGTTGGCAGATGGTGCAGGAACTATTTGTGCAGAGCGTTTCGCAGCTGCTACACATATGTGTGTATACGTGCAGACAAAACATTACTGGAGAGACCAAACAAAGTCCGTGTTATGAGATACGATCCCTTTTTTTTTGCGTCCCTCTTTTTGCATCGTGTCTTAATTTACAATATTTCATACATTTAACTGGAAATGAAATTCATTTTTTTAAATAGTGAATAAATATAATCTGCAGAAATCACTAATCTAACGATATAACAGGAAGAATTATAACGTACATTCACATCCCCAGCTATAAACAAATATTTAATAATATTTAAATATTTAATCTAAAATATTTAAATATCTAAAATATTCAACAAATAATATTTCACAAATAATAAATCAACTTGAACTGAAATTAAAACCTGGCCTGCTGTTCCTTTGAATGTGCATATAAATAAATAAACGAAGTTAAAACTAAGAAAAGAAAAATGGAAATAAGAAATAATATGAAAGTAATAGATTATTGCTTATTATTTTATCATTTTCTTTTATAATTTTATTATATCATTTTAGAATTCTTCTTCTTCTTCTTCTTCTTCTTCTTATTATTATTATTATTATAAAGATAACAAAATAGAATGTCTTGTCTATGTAGAGCCCCAGTCCTAACTGAAGAGAAGCAGCTGAATTAGCAGGATGCTCCCACCACCATGCTTCACTGTGCTTATTGTGTTCTTTAGTCTGATCTGATGATCTGATGTCTTCCTTCCGCACCAGAGATATCTTTTAGAATTACGTCCTAAAAGACCTACCTTGGTCTCATCAGGGTGTTTTTTTTCACCCTCCACCATAACCCCAGGCATGCGAAGAATACTGCGCTCTGTCAGACATACAGGAAGTGATCTGTCTTCACCAGATATTCCTACATCTCCTTCAATGCTGCTGTAAACTCAGTACATTTTCTTCTTGTCCTTTTGTCTTTTTTGTCATCCTCTTCTTGGTCACTCCGGTGTCCCATTTTCTTCACTTCATAATGACTTCTCAGTCTTTCGTGGTACAGGGAAAGTTTCGGAAATTCTTTTCAACACCTCTTCGGATCAAATCCTGTACGAGTTTTGTAAGATTTGTGGACTTCAGCGGGTAAAACCAAGATGTTGAACCGAAGATCCTGCAGCTGATCTTGATTTGGAATCAGAATTCAATTCCCTGATCTTTTTTTTTGAATATTTGGTCAGTATTCGGAAAAGTTTGCTCACATTTGGTCACATGCCCCATTATAAAAGAGTGTGTACACTAGATTATTGTTTTTTTCCTTTTTTCCTCTAAAACATTTATATATATTTTTTCATTAATATTCTTTTTTTGGGGGTTTTCTTTGTTTGTTAAGGTAGTGCACGCTGTATGTCTCCATTCTCATTTAGAATATAATTATTAACACTAGTATAGCATCAAATATCCCTGAATTACTGCTACTAGATGTTTTAAAATTGAAACCTTCACAGACATGATTATTTTGGGTAAAAAGTAAATTTTTTAATGTAGTTTATAAATTAATTAATTTTTTAATGTAGTTTTTTTTCATTTGTTTAATGTATAAGATTTCATTTAAAAATATTCTCTTAACAGGCTTGACCCGTTGTGAAAATGATAAGTCAGTAATACAATAATGAATACAACTAAAATCTCTAGTACTTATTTCATTTTTTTTTTAACGTGGTGTAATGTTGTGTTTCCAGGGAGACACGTCAGGAGATTACCGTAAAACCCTGCTAATCCTCTGCGGTGGTGAGGATTAGGAGTCTGAGCCGTGTCGGTCTAACAGACGCTACGCCGTGATCCCGTCCTCTTTCAACAAACCTGATGTGTTGCGATTTCTGTCACCACAGTTATGCCAAAGTTGACGACCTTTGAACTGTGCACTCCCCAAGCTCCGCCCCCGCCGCAGTCAATGTGTCTTGTGAATCACTTTTTATTTTTTTACCGTTTTACTCAGCGGCTTCAGGTGAAGATGACGTTGAAGGTTAATTCCTCTCACCGTCAGTGCTTTTAAGTAATCACGCTCAGAGTAACGTTTCGCTAAAGTGAACAATGAAATAAAAACCTTGACTCTACTTCGGTCTGTTTGTGTTATTTTGTTGAATGGATTTTGACGGTGTTACATAAAGATACATGGAGTTAAAATAAGTCTACCTTATTTTGGTGTCTTCTAAGCTGTATATTTAATTATAACATTACAGTGGGTGAGATATTTCAAATTGTTAGCATTTATTTGGCAATTTTGCGATAACAAGTAAATCTACAGACAAATACAAAAACATTTATGTAGCCTGGCTTTTTACTAAATAGAAATTTTGCCTAAACTTTTTATTTTGTCATTCACATTTAGACTTCTAAAACATCCATTTTTCAAAGAAAGAAAGAAAGTAAGAAAGAAAGAAAGAAAGAAAGAAAGAAAGAAAGAAAGA
>JAOTRN010000009.1:16893291-16905322 GCA_028566695.1 Bagroides melapterus
ACACTCCTCTCCACTTCACTCTCCTACACTCCACTCCACTCCACTCCACTCCACTCCACTCCCCTCCACTTCACTCCACTCCACTCCACTCCACTCCACTCCACTCCACTCCACTCCACTCTACTACACTACACTCCACTTCACTCCACTCCACTACACTACACTCCACTCCACTCCACTTCACTCCACTCCACTCCACTCCACTACACTCCACTCCACTCCACTTCACTCCACTCCACTCCACTCCACTCCACTCCACTTCACTCCACTACACTCCACTACACTCCACTCCATTCCACTCCTCTCCACTCCACTACACTCCACTTAATTTCACTCCACTCCACTCCACTCTACCTCATTTTACTCCACTCCACTCCACTCCACTCCACTTCACTCCACTCCACTCCACTCCACTCCACTTCACTCCACTACACGCCACTCCACTACACTACACTACATGTTCTACACTACTCTACTTAATTGTACACTTTGATACATTACACTAGTGTTAATTACACTACACTACACTCCATTACACTACAATGCACTGCAGTCATTAATGTTAGTTGCCATGTTACAGTTGTTATAATTAGTAGTATCTGAATCAGTCTGCATGTGTGGTGTCGAGCACCACCAGTGTTGCACATTAAGTACCTACGTAACGCAGTCCAATATAATCAAACAGTTCATCTGAAAACCCTGATGGATTTTAAACTACATCGTTTTGCAGTGTCACAACAGAGCAGGCATCAGAGCTCAGCAGGGGGCTATACACCCAGCAGCAGGAGAAGACACTTTACAGCTATTTCTGCATGAGATTTACTCGGATATGTGTTTCGTTGGGTTTCATCACTACATCGAAGTGCCCTAGAGTCTTAGACCATCCCAGTGAACAGAGGAATAAAATAGAGCAGCTCCCAAGTTGGAGCTGTCAGCGTGTGGTGAGAACAGCCAATGGCTGATCAGCCACAGACCCCGAGTTTTATCACTGCATGAGAAATGATGTCAAATACTACGTTTATCCTCTGTAGCCTGGCTTATTTTTAAATGTCAAGACTAAAAATGTCTGTAACAACCCAGAAATGACTGCGTTTAAAGAGTGTTTAACGTCAGCTACGTGTGGTTTTCGCTGCTCGCATTCACTTCGCTTACCAAAGAGCCTAATGCAGCTCCCAGGGCACAGGGTTGCCTGGTTGGCATTTGCGTGGTTGCAGTTCCTGCCAATAAATGGATTGCAGTCCTTGAGGAATTTGTCTTTACAAAATAGACTGCATTCGATTTAATGAACAGATATTTATTCTTTTGTTCTGTATTTATTTTACTGGTGGCTGAATTTTACATATATATAGTGCTGAATTAACTCTTACAGTGCTGAAGTTGGGGGGTAGCCTAGTTAAGGTGTTGGACTACCAATCAGAAGGTTGTTCAAAGGTTGTCCACCTAACTACCACTTCTGGGCCCCTGAGCAAGGCCCTTAACCTTCAGTTGCTCAGTTAAAAAAAATGTAAGTTGGATAAGTGTCTGCCCATAGTGACGAATTAAAAGCTGCAGTACTGAATTACCATTGGATTAAATTCCAATAGTTCGGAAATAATATGAATTAGCATAAATTAATTCCTTTAGAACAACCCTGTGCTGCTGAATTAATAAAGAAATTCACACCTGTAGTACTGAACGCCGCCTGAAACAACACTGAAGTTCTGAATGAACGTGCAACGTGTTGAATTAACACCTGCAGCACTGACAGAGTTACTAGTCTGCTTTAACGTCTTCTGTAAGTTCTGAATTCTTACACTACTGAATAAACTTACATTTTGTTGATTTCACTCATACAGCGGTACATTCATGCCTGTAGTACTGAACGAAGACTGAACTAGCACTGAAGTAGTGCTAGAGTTCTGAATACTGAATTAACGCCTGCACTACTGAATTCACTTTCACCACACTTCGGTTTTCCTTGTAGTTCTCAATTTACTCTCATACTACTGAATTAACACCTGTAGTACTGAATTCACTTGAACAGTGCTGAATGCTTAGTACTGAATGATCACAGGACTGAGTTTACTCTTACATTAATTAATTTCTTCTTACAGGCACTTTTACACTACTGAATTAAAACCTATGCTGTTGCATAACAGTGCTGAATTTATATATATATATATAGCATCAAACTCAGTGGGAAAGTAAAAGTATAATTTCTGGTGTTAAAAAATTTAAGAAATTACCCAATTTAAGAAATTTACCCTTCATAAAAACTACTCAGAGTACTAGTTAGCTGTAGTAGTTAGCTAGTTAGTTTTAGCTGGTGATATTTCTTGAATCAGACAACAAAACACATTTTACAAAAGACATTTAAAGATATTAAAAAAACACTTTTGATACTTTTATAAACGGTAATAACTCACGTGAACCAAACTGTCGGACGTGGTTCATATACGAACCACAGAACAACACCCCTAAACATATTCAAATAAATAAATATATAAAGGAAACATCACACAAATAGAGTTGTAAGTCTTGTTAGAGGCCGAAGTGTCGACTTCATCAGCACGCTGTCACCTTTCCTCCCTCTACAGGTGAACAGCTCCTCCAGGTGTGGTCACGGACCCTCATCCTCCGCTGGGTCGGCGTCATTTCTGCCTTCTTTAGATTCATCATCGTTGCTGTCTTGAATCTTCAACTTCTTCACCGTACGATCACGTTCAGCTCACGTGAATCTGCGGAGGCTGGAGTTTTTCTATTTCGGTTCAAATACCAGGCTTTTCATTGGTCCGTTAAGATGAGATATTTTTATTGGCGGTCAGTGGTTGTAATATTCATTTGAATTGTATGCTCGGTACTCAGTACGAATTAAATTACTTCGCTTGATTTGTACTTAATACAAGTAAAATTACAGATTTAAAAATCTACTCATAAAAGTACAAACACCCAAAAAATGTAATGTATTTAATTACAGTAACGTGAGTAGTTGTAATTCTTTAACTCCACCACTGCTTTTATGGAGCTGAATTATTTCGTACCCAGCCTAATTCGTTCACGTAGTACTGAAATAACACCTGTAGGAATGACGTAAACTGATTAGTACTGAATTAACTAAACACCATTGATGTTTCATTAACACTTTTTCAGTGGTAACTCCTGAAAATCTCACCATGTGGATTCAACACTGCGGGGAGCGTAGAATAAACACCGACAGCACTGAATTATTCTCTCCTTATACAGTCATTTATCCTTCTGTACACTGTTGTAATAAAGACATACGGTAATTAAAAGATATCTGGACAGTAATGCAAGAAATTCTGTAGAAGTTCCTCTTCATACGTTGGTGTTTGTTTATTTCAGTGTTGATTAAAATAGTACAAGAGTTAAATGAACAGCATTGGATTAACACAGTGTTATATCCACTGGAAGCATGCAGGTGTAGGAATTAGATGAATTAACGACAGAAGTTTTTATCTTCTTTATCACGCTGCTGAATCGAAGTTTTCTTCCCGTGTACACAGCAGCGCTAAAAATTGAACCAGCCCGATTTTTATCAAACACGAGCTGAGTCTGATACACATCTGATTTAATAATGCAGGAGACTGACTGCGTTTCTCCCCTCGATTAAACTCACACGCTTCAGAAATACGACTTCCTCCCGAGCGTTACATCAGCTTCATAGCCCACTCGCTCTCTTGTTTATCCCACACTTTAAAATCCATTTGCATGCATTAAACTCGGGTAAGAAAAAAAAATAATAAACACTTTACCTTAAAGCCCCTCCGACGTGGAAAGCTTCCGCTACGTTACAGATCCGCAGGATGGTTTCGGAGTGTTGTGCGTGCAAGAGTTTACATCCTGTTCACGTGTCGTGCGATTTGTTTTTTTTATAGCATCATGTGTAAATCACACCTCGCTTCCTCTAAACGGAAAAACGACACAAACCTTAACAGGATTCATTACGGGATGCCATTATGTCTCGATTTGGGCCATAAAACTTTAGAACAGCCATTAATTCCACACTTCGTCAAGTTCAGTTCTCGGGTTCGGCTCTGCTCGCGTCTTTGGCGTAGGGTTATTTATTTTACATTATTTAGATACGTTATTTAGTACATTTTAGTATTATTACTGTGCTGTGAGTGGCGTTTGGGACAGAACCCAGATTTGTGAGTCCTTATTAAGGTGCAGTATGTGGTGCTTTTCCATTCTATGTCTAGGGTTGAAAAAAATTTAGACTGTAATAATTTGCAGAGTTATGAATTTTATTTATTCACTATATGTGAAGCTATCACAAATGAATTTGGGACAAAGTACAAATTTACAAACTTCATGTGAGGTGATGTTCCAATCCTGCTCCAGAGCTTGGGCTGTAAAAGACATTCCCATTGCTAGGCCACTGTGTTCTGTGTAATTCCGATCCGAACCTAGGGGTAACGAGTGCTTGCGGTTGTGTTTGGGATAAGGAACAGATTTCAGAAGGTAATCAGAGGTGATGTTCTAATTCGGGGATGAAGCCTAGTTTTTTAAAAGGCATTATGAGGGCACAGAGAGTGGCCCGATTTCAATCCAAGTGTAGGGTACAATGATCTGAACTTCCAGTTCAAGTCTAGGGGTAATGAGTGCTTGCGTTTGAGTTTGGGACAAGGCCCAGATTTTCAAAAGTATTAAGAGGTGATGTTCAAAATCACTGAGAAATTCTAGGTTTTGCTGCGTTGCTGTTTCAGTCCAACTCTAGGCTTGATGTGTGTTTGCATTTGTGATTGGGACAAGGCCCAGATTTGAAAAAGTAATAAGAGGTGATGTTCCAATCCCATGCTAAAGTCTGCATTTGCAGCAGCCGTTACAAGGGCACTGTGGTCTGCGCTCTTCCATTCCAAGTCGAAGGTTAATGACAGCTTGCATTTGTGTTTGGGACAAGGCCCAGATCTGTGATGTTGAACACTCTAAATCTGGGTTTCTAAAGGCTTTTACAAGGGCACGGTGAGTGGTGCTATTTCAGTCCAAGCCTAGGGTTAATGGGTGCTTGCATTTGTGTTTGGGACAAGGCCCAGATTTGCAAAGGTAATGAGAGGTGATGTTCCAATCCCAGGCTAGCGGCTCTTCAGGCCTAATGAGTGCTTGCAGATTTGTTAGACCATTTATCAGGCACTTTTCCAGTTTTAGGCTAGTGGCCCTTATACGTATGCTTGTTTACGACTCTGATTTGGACAAAGCCTGAATTTGCAAAGGGGCTTATTAAAGTGCAGTGAGCAGTGCTGTTGTAATCCAACCCTGCTGGCCATTGAAGGCTGATGGGTGTCGGGACAAAGCCCAAATTTGATATGTCCCTTATTACGACACAGTTGGTGGTGAGCTTTTCCAAAACTAGAAGCTCTCTAGGTGGCTTTATTTGTGTTTGGGTAAAGAGCCTTTATTTGTTTAACCCCCTGGGGCAACAATGTGTGGTGTCATCCCAATCTTTTGAGTGTTAATCAGCGCTTGTGTGTATATTTGGGAAAGAACCCAGACATTGAAGGGAATTTATTCATGGAATCAGATTCAGTAAGCTCTTTATTTTAATGGCGCTTATCCTGGGAGCACTAGAAAATGGGTGGAAAAACCCACTGGGTTGGATGTTAGGGAATTTACATATTGTGGTGCTGTCCCAATCCAGGTCTAGAACTGTGTTGTCATTTGTTTTCTGCCCAAATGTAATAGTTTTATTAGGCACAGGGATCAATTTCCAATCCAGACCAACAAGGGCTAATAGCTGGTGGCCTTTAAGGGATGTGTGTGTGTGTGTGTGTGTGTGTGTGTGTGGTTGGGGAAGCTAGCTTTCCTAAGGCCCTTATTAGAGCAGAGAGAGTGTTGCATTTCCAGTCTGAGGTCAGGGGGCCTGCAGGGCTGACAGGTGTTTGTGTTTGAGACGGAGCCCAGATTTGTTGTGGCCTTTATCAGGAGCAGTCAGGGGTTGTGTTCCAATCCAAAGCTAGCGGTGCCGAAGGTCTGACGTTTTTGGACTTTGGACAGAGTCTGGTTTGTGGAGGCGCTTCTTATTGCTCAGGTCTGAGGAAGCTGATGTGAAGTGATGAGGAGCAAAGTGAACTTGGAGCCTTTGTGGAGCCTTTGAGCAGAGATGTCATCACCGTGCACTGTTTCCTCTCCTCGTGCTGCAAGACACTGTGTAGTCCCGAGCCTGGCACACCGCACCCTCCCACTGCCAGCTTACAACTCCGATCCTTCATTATTTATTTAGAACGACACATGTTCTTGTGCTTATTACATGCCAGAATTATTTATGGAATTACTATGTGCTTGCTCTCTCTCTCTCTCTCTCTCTCTCTCTCTCTTCCTTCTTTTCTTTTCATCTCTGTTTCCCTACAACAAAAATCTTTCCATCTTACGACTCACATACAACTATTTCATTTGTTCAATTACTTACCATCAAGCCCATGAATGCTCTCAGGAAGTACTTCAAATGCTTCTTGACACAACACGCGGCTACACAAATGTGACCGAAGCAATTTGCTTCACGCAGCAGCGAGTAATCAAAGAGCACGAAAGAGCCGAGTGAGGATAATTCAAGAATACGTTATAGGGATAATAAAGGGTAAAATAAAGCTTCTAGCTGTTAGCTTCAGGGCTAAACAGATGCTCTCTCTCCATCTACTTGAGTGAATTTTTTTTCCCCTTCCAGCAGCGCATGATTGTTATTAATGCACTTCATACTCCAGAGCTGCTGGTTTCACACGATGCCCTGTGTTCTCCCTGTAAAGCAATTTCCTCCCTGTATGCAAATGCTATTACACCCCCTTGGCTTGTTCTATCGTAGTGGAGTTAATTCTTTATTTATTAATTATCCGAAGAACCATCGTGCTAATGCAGCTTTTTTTTTTTCACCCCATATTGATTCCTTTGCCTTACTGAATGCAGCGGATTGAGAAAATAATAATATAATTGTTATTATGGTGATTATGATGATGATTTTATTATTATTATTATTATATTAACCTCGGGTATAATAACAGTGACTCTGTTTCATTACACCAGCGCATTGTTAGTCTTCTTTTCAATAACAGCAAGTGCTCTATTCTTTATACCACAGCAAAATTTAGTAACTCTAAGCAATTTTATTTATTATATAATGAATTTTTATCCTTTTATTGTTGCACTTAACACCTGCACAACCAGCTAGTTCCAGTAATCACGCACTAGCAGCTATAAGTTACAGATTATTTTAACACCTTAATTAATTAATGCCGACAATTATTTTATTGCACGTTAATGCATTTTTTTAATTTATTGTTACTTTGAAAGTCCGTTGTTCACTAGTTCATCAGTACTAGCTTGTCCGTTGTTCATCAGTACTAGCTTGGGACAGACGTCATCACACGTCTCAACCAATGAGAGCATTGGGGGTGGGGCTAAGACTGCTGCAGCGCTCACACGAAGCGGAACAGAAAAAACTAGCGTGGACATTAAAATGGAGAAAGGTACTGAACTCTTAAATATACATTTTCATTTTAAAGTTGAATTTTATTCTCACCGCAGTACTTCATTAATGTTTAAACACACCTTATTTGTTGTAAGTGTTTACAAACCAAATGTTATTGCACTTTTGTTCACACAGCAGTACTTTTAAAATAAAAGTGAGGAATACACTCATTTTGAATTCATTATTCAATTTTGTGCACAACAAAGCGATTAAAAATTGTAATTTTTGCCTGTAATCTTTATAGAAAATTACTCAACACCTTCCGACCAATCAGGATTGAGAATTCAACAGCACAGTGAGCAGCATATTTGTATAATATAATATAATATAATATAATACCCATAGAGTTATACAGCATGGTGTAGTATTTAATCCTAAGCGCCGAGTGATGGAAGGCCCAGATGTGTTGGGGTTTGGGATACGATAATGGATGTGATGTAGTAAAAGATAAGCATGCTGTAAACTCGGCCTATTAATGGATACGAGGAGGAAATGTTTGCACATGGAGTCATCATTTTATACTGGCTTTATAATCGACTTTATGCTTTTTCTGACATAACCGGGCCTTTCGACAAGTCGGTTATTGCTTTTGAGCTCCCACTGACTAGTTCATTAAACTTCTCATCGGTATTCGACTCTGTGGAGGCTGAGAGCCTGTCAGGTGGGTCCCCTGGCAACACCGAGCACACTTCACTTAACAAATATTAGAGCTGCGGTGCAGAGCCGTTCTTAACACAACCTCGACTTACGCCAGCGTTTTCCCCTTTGGGGGCAAACCCATAGCGTTACAAGGGCTGTTTCAAAACATTATTACCTCAGTTGAAATTTATTATATGAGCGTTTAGACTCACAAGCCTTCCTTTGTATTATAAATAGCCAATTCATTTCTATGCTAATATCAACCTTACATTTGAAGGCTTAGTTCTTGCCTAGCTGATTTAATTTTTAAGGAAACGGTGTCATGAGAGGCACTTGCACATAGCGCAGCAGATCAAGATTACAGGCCAAAGTGCAAGCACACCGTAATAGCTTTGCTGGCTAAGACACTAAAAGAGAGCTTGGTGTTAATGCACGAGGGAGAAGACGTGAAGAGATTCCCTCTGTCTGTGTGCCACTGCTGACGTGTTACATAACAATCAGCCGGATGGCTTTGGCGTTCCGATGTTCGAAGGTTCAGGGGTCTTCCAAATATCTAGAGATCCTTAATTCTTACATAAGACAGGGAATAGTGATTTCTCCTACACATAACATGAATCATCAAGACAAAAAAATCCTTCTCCTGTAGGTGTCCAGGAGGACTCTCATGTGAAACCACCATGAAGCAAGAAGCTACTGATTCCAGAAGTTCAGCCTCTTACAGGGGGCCAAACACCACGGGCCAGAGGCAAGGAACATGAAAGTTGGGTGATATACAAACACAAGGAGGAAGTTAGGAGCAATGTGTCACCCAATTGATGCAGATTAGTATTGTTTTATCCATTTATAAGATGATAATTTTGTCTAAAAATTGAGGGTCGTCTTACACACGGAAGAGAGAACCACGAGGGTGCGAAACTCCCCATACCGTGTCTCTGAAAAAAAGGCTTCCTCCAATCACGAGCCTTATGTAACTGACGTCAGGTGATGATCAAACCAGTCGGAGTCGGAGGAACACGTCCCGTAGAGTTGGAGAGCGTGTAGCCAGTGAGAAGATGCGACAGGGACCGGTAATGTCGGCTGAATGAAGTGATATGATCTGTACTATGCATAATATCATAGTACCGGTATGTAAATGTTACCTAATTACTAAATAAAATGTGTTCTGTTTTATGTATATTGATTTCTTAATGGAGGGTCATCTAATACATGGGGCAATAGATGAGATTCTCACGAGATGGGTGTCTCTTTTCTCTGATGCCTCCTGGCCTGTACTAAGGTATCTTACTGTAAAAGTTTCAGTCTGGGATTTATGATAGCTTTTTTGAGATAAGAACTGTAGCCAGTACCACCCGGTACCAGATCAGAACCTGTTCCTCAGGAGATATCGAGGGGAATGAAGTGAGGATGGAAACCAATCAAATCACCCCTTCTGTCTCCACAGTACTGACCAAGCTCTTGGCTCAGTCACACCACCTGGATTTTAGACTCTGAGTGGTGACCCAAGATAAGGAGACACATGATGTACCACAATTATTACACTGGAAGATGTACCACATGTTCCACACCCAGTTTGGGCATTGGAGATTGAAATGGTTGTGAGATTGTCCACCAAGAAATGGGACCAGGACCGTTGGAGATGAAAACTCTTTGAGGGTTCAGAGGCTCCACTGGCAAACAGACAAACATCTTGGCGTTCTTTACACAGGAGATAATGTACTTCAGGAAATCTGGACAAAAGTTGCCGGCTATCCACCAGCACCAAGCTAACGGTGGGCACCCAGGTGAGCCGCCTAACCTGGAATATTAAGCTGTTAGACTGATGCTCAACAATATTTGTCGGCTTTCTCGAGTTCCTTGTCCACGCACCAGAGAATGGATTCTACCAAACAGACTTCTGTGTGTGTCTGTGGGATTAAATCCAGAAGCCTGGAAAAAAGATTTACGTGACGGTTCCTGTGACCATTCTTAATGTTGCACTTTTTTATATATATAAAATGGATCATTTTGGTCCGAATTGAACAGAAGGATTAGAGTAAAGAGCAAGTAATGTTTTTACCCTTACTACGTTAGCGCACACCTGATTTTCACACAGTATTCACTTTGTTTTTCCATCTCGCAAACAATTAAACATTTGAGCCGTCATTTAAGATGACGATCACGGCAAAACATCTGAAGGCCGTTCACACAGACTTACGGGCTTGAACCTGTTCTCACGGCACTGGGTCACTGTGAGGTACATTCATCTCTCTCTCTCTCTCTCTCTCTCTCTCTCTCTGTGTCTGTAAAAACATTCACTACAGACGGCCCTGAAAGCCCGAAAGATAACAGGATGTTTGTGAAGGTATGTGAACGATGTAGGTGTATAAATACAACCCACTTGATCTGCTTTAATAAGTGTCCACTGGAAAGGAGAGTCAACATGCCGCTTCGCTGGTCCTTCGGCGTCCTTCTCCTCAGCTCCGTTCTCGGATTTCCCATCTATTATAACTACACAGGAAACCTCACACGGTAAGATGCTTAGACTTTGGATCTGTTCTAGACGTTTTGCACAGTACCATGAAAAAAAAAACATCAGAACGAAGACACTTTACAACCGAACGAGTACTTTTTAAGACGCCGTTTCTTATTAAAACACGTTTCTTTCAGCTTTGATGATTTTCCACCGGGTTCATGGAACATAAGTCCACAGTCGGTGTAAGTATGAACGATTCTTTCACTTCCTTCCACCTCAAAAATCTTTCTGTCTTTGGAAATATCACTTTAGAAGGAACGATCGAATGAATAAGGAATAAATTGTACTTTGTATGAGTCCTGATACTGAATTAAATTCTATAATAAACGATTTGTGACTGATTATTTCACTTTAAGATGATACGAGACGTCTGTACGTTGTTGTGAGCAGACCCGAGCAGCTCCTCCAGGATTTTGTGATTTTACGAGCACAGAAATGAACACGAACATCAAGCAAAGTCCGTGATATTCGAAGTAGCTTGCAATTTTTTTTACAAATTTCCACAGATCTTTGCAAAGAAGTATCACGTGACATCATCGTGACACAAATTCAGCCGAATCCCACTTTCATTCACGTGTGTAACATTAGTATAGCTCTTATATTGTTCACCAGTTCAAGAAGCACAAAAAAAATGTTAACAAATTTGGAACCACAATCATAAATAAATTGCTGCAAAATTCTAGAGGGACTGACTGATCAGGATAAAGTGTTTATTAAATATGAATAAATTGGTGTCCAAAATCATTTGAATTTTTTTTTGAGCAAGTTTGTTGCAGAAGTGTTTTTTCTGGTGGTTTTTTTCAGGCCATTTATCAGTGGATCATGTAATGTTCCCACATGCAACGTGCATGTAATAGACAACTCATTTCAGAAAGGAGATGAAATAGCAGCCGAGAAATCCAAGAGCCCGTTTGGACCTGGCAAGAAATGAGAAGCATAAACTTAAACTCCTGAAAGTTCTACATCTACACAGTAAGACGACAGCACGTGTGATCCCTCGCAGCGAAGAGCCGATAAAGAAACAGTCCACCATCTTCTTTTTTTTGTTGTTGTTTTTTAAATAATGATTTCTTGTTATTGATTCTAGTTTGAAAAAAAAGTAATTCCAAAGTCAGGATGAAGATTAGACACAAGATGAAAAGAGACTGATGGCAGATGAGATGTTGTACAGTGGAAAGTTCTAGCAGGTTGTTCTGAAACGTTATACCAATCTGCACAATGCAGTCAATGTGAAAAGAATCTGAAATAAATTTTTTAATGTTTTTGCTGTGTGGGTCTGGGTTTCTTATCATCGACGCTTACAGAACATTCCATTTTCAAAAAAAAAAACGTGGCATATAAAGTAAGTACACTGCAAAAATGACTTACTTACTAAGAATTTTTGTCTTGATTTCAGTAGAAATATCTAAAAATTCTTAAATCAA
>JAOTRN010000009.1:16933530-16950942 GCA_028566695.1 Bagroides melapterus
CCCCCCCGACCGCTGCACCCTCCCTCCCCCTCCGAGCGCTGCACCCTCTCTCCCCCTCCGAGCGCTGCACCCTCTCTCCCACTCCGAACGCTGCACCCTCTCTCCCCCCGAACGCTGCTTCCCTTCTTTTCTCCTCTCTTCTCCTGTCCTGCTTCCCTTCTTTTCTCCTCTCTCACTTTTCACTGCTCTCAGCCTGTCATTCATCACTCCCTCCCTGCCTCACCTTGTCAGTAATATCCTCAAGATCCGTCAGATAAAGAACCACCTCACCGTCTCTCTGAATTCCTGCGTCAGGAGTTGTCAATCAAAGCAATAAAAAAAAAAACCAACAACAACCCGAAAACGAGCCCCCTCGTGTGAGAGTAAAGGGCATCGTATGTCCGAGTGCCTCAGCCGAATACCGAGCAGTGGAAATCATGTTGGAGCTCTGGTGTGTGTGATAGAATCTCACATTATTTTTTTCCTTGTCCTTAATTGGTTCAATCTTTGAGCTGTCACATGTGATTATGGTCTCTGCTTTCTTTCTTTCTTTCTTTCTTTTTTCCCTGACAAAGACCGTTACCAAGCCTCGGGCAATTATATTTTTATCATTATTTTTGTGGGTATTTTTGTGTATTTCTATTCCGTACCAGTTCACTCGCATCTCTTCGTTCGACCGTCATTTCCCAGGGGGATTTATTTTCCCCTGCTGTATTGTAAATGATCCCAATAGGCGTTTATGTAAATGTGCAACGGCTAACGCAGCACTAAGCAGTCACAGTGAATGTCATTGACCGGCCGGAGATGTATACATCCGAGCCATCTTTTATTTTATTTTTTCCTTTTTTTTTTCTATTTTTTTTTTTTTTAAACTTGGTAAGAATGTGCATATACATGATGGTAAAGTGAGCAAACGTCTGTAACATTTATTCGTTCCCTGCTGACGTCACAGTAGACGGAGCGAGCCAGACAGTTAGCAAATGTAACGCATTGGACATTAGCCTTTTCACACACAGTGCTAAGCTTTTCACATTTTGGAGACAGGAGGTGCAACCTGTTGAGGGGAAAATAGACCCAAAATAAAAAAGAACCTTTCACATTAGATGAAATGAAATCTTGGCAGGATCAAACAGAAATAAACATGACAGGTGTTTTATTTTGACCAAGTTTGAACCGATCGACTTCCCTCGTTAGATTCTTGAGCTAAATGTGACGTGGTACAATTTTACAGAGCTCTTCCTCCATAATTTAAAAAAAAAAAAAAAAAACACGAGTAAAAATGCTCTTTGAACCCAAACCATAAATCAGTCATTTTTACTTTTTTTTTTTTTAAACGTGTTAAGTGAGATCTATAGTGTAGTCTAATGTGCACTAAAAAATCTCTCTTTTTGTCTCTGTCTATATTTCTTTAGTCAGATTTGAGTTTCTCTGCATCATGTCACCCACAGCACTTCTTACCATATTATAAAATCCAGACATATATCAGAATAAGAATGCAGTTTCATACATATGATTTTTTTTGTTGTTGTTTGTTTTTTTTTTTTTGTTTTGTGTTTTGTTGTTTTTTTCTTTGTTTTTTATTTCTGGACCTCAGAGTTCCAGAGGGTTTTGGCTTTATGTTTCTCGTCTTTTCTGTGCTGCTGGATTAGTGACTAATCTCTCACACGACCGTCTGAGATTGATTGCCCCAGCTTGATATGAACCTTGCTTTTCTTACTATAAAAATAAACCCGAACTCCTTTTATACAGCTTGTTTCGATTCCGTCCTTGCGACCTTCCGGGCTTTCGTTGGTTTCCAAAACCAGTATACAGAATTAAATGCTCGTTATATCCGTTTGTTTACAAGCTGAGAAAGTCCCGAAAACAAACCCTGTATCTTTCAAAATGGTTGAAGTGATAAAACCCATAAACTGCAGAAATAAAATGTTTATACTTCACACTCTTTGTAAGGCAGTTGCTGACACTTGCACTGCCCGTAGCCGTTAATGATCACTAATGCACCTTCGTCGTGCGTAGGCTCGTACTCGTTATAGGGCACCTGTGTAGCCAGGTCTGCCATCGGCTGCCTCTGCTGGGTCCTCAACTGTCGCCGGTTCTGAATGGCCGAGCAGTGGCGGATCCGCCGTAGAGTAGGAGGGCAGCACTTCCGTGAGATGTACACTACAAAAACGATGAGAAAGAAGGAAATCAAAAGGGCCATGGTTCCTATAATGACTCTCTGTGTCAGTAGGGTGTTGTCCATTATGCCGTAGTCCTCCGTAACGTCTTCCCCGTCCACCGTGACCGTAGCCATGGTAGTTTGCGGGGTCTGAGTGGTGGTGGTGGTAGTGGTGACGATGGTAAAGCTCCCAAAATCCTCAGGGTAGAAGTCCTGTGTTGGTGTCTGCATATTCCCAAAAAAGGAGCTAGTGAACTGTTGTGGTAACGTGGCCTCCATCGTGGTGCTGGTCAGTACAACAGGTGCCGAGATGTTTTGGCAGAGTTGGAATCCATGAACAGCGTCTAGTATTTCCTCTCCCTGCGTGTACTCAGGGCTGTGACATAGGATAGAATGTTCCCATCGACCCTTAAACCTACTTAGCCAACCGGCCAAGTTGCAAATCTTTTTTGTACATTCCCAAAGGTTGTTGGACAACCCGATGGTGTTCAGGGACTTCCACATACTTGTGGTTTGGGCATCGAGGCTGCTCAACTTGTTGTTATCTAGTAGCAGAACCTGAAGGTTCGGTAAAGTTTCGAACACTTCAGGGGTTAGAGTGCGAATCTCATTCCCAGTTAGATCCAGTTTTTCCAAGGTGGCCCACTCCCACTCCATGGTACATGTTAAATTATTAATCTTGTTCCACTGCAGATAGAGGAACTGGAGAGTGACAAGACGTGGGAAGTGGGCCAGATTGATCTTAGTCAAGTGGTTGTGTTCCAAATGGAGCTCCCTTAGCTTTATTAGCCCGGCAAATCCATTCCGAGCCAGGCTCCGAAGCCGGTTGTTGCTTAAACCAAGGTACTCCAGGCTTCGGCAGTCCCAGAAGGCCCGCACAGGTGTGGTCCTCAGGAAGTTGGACCTCAGGTGGAGGATCTGGAGCTTCCGAAGTCCGTGAAAGAGCTCGGGCTCCAGGGCGGTCATCTGGTTGAAGGATAGATCCAGGATTTGGAGGTTGATGAGGTGGATGAAGGTTGTGTTGGGCAGCTTTGTGATGCGGTTAGAGCTCAAGTTCAGGTCCTTGAGCTTGTAGAGCCCCTGGAAGGCATCCTCATGCACGTTGAGTATTTGGTTGTGGTCCAAGTGGAGCCAGGTCAGTTGTGTGAAGCCGAAGAACTGATCCGGGTTTAGCTCGTTGATGCTGTTGTGCCGGAGCGAGAGTCCCAGGGCTCCTCTGTCCACGCCGTCTGGGGGCGCCAGGAATCCCTGCGTGTCGCAGTAAAACTGCAGGTCCTCGCAGCGGCATTTCTGAGGGCAGGCTGTGCACGATGTGAGAGGCAGACACAGTAGCATGCTGATCACACAAAGTGCCGCTGGTGCTTGTCCCACCAATGGCCACCTTGAATGGAAACCTGCGTGGGTTTAAAGATAACAGAATAAACCCAGGGAGGCAAATCTCATCTCTGCAGTGCATCCAAACATTTTATTTTATTATTTTTTTTTGTTTTTCTATTTGGACTTTCAGTCTCTGCTTACTATGCTTAGAATGAACAGATCTTTTGGTGGTGACGATGCAGGGTGATGTAGTTAAGAACAT
The DNA here is from genome assembly GCA_028566695.1 of Bagroides melapterus. Classification (NCBI taxonomy): domain Eukaryota; kingdom Metazoa; phylum Chordata; class Actinopteri; order Siluriformes; family Bagridae; genus Bagroides; species Bagroides melapterus. The sequence continues at coordinate 16,937,247 of JAOTRN010000009.1, forward strand.
GATTTTCAACTTGGATTGCCTTTAACTGGCTTTTATGTAACACAGGCAAATTGTGTGTAATACTGTAATAGTAAATACTGTCGACATCATCGGGAGTTACGCCTTGTCCTTTAATCTGAGAGTGACTCCTGAACATGATCTATTTATCTTTATCTTTTTCTCTCTGCTCGCTTTCCTTATTTTACTCTTCTTCTTTTTTTTAATATATGCGACACACACACACACACACACACAGTCTCTCTCTCTCTCTCTCTCTCTCTCTCTCTCTCTCCTATCCTGCACTACGGCAAATAATCTGCATCAATCCAAATCAAGACTTTGCAGGATCCAATAGTAAATAAGGCATAAAAAAGACGACATTTTAACTACATAGATGTTTCTGGATAGCGAGCAAGAGTCCCCCTCCCCTCTATCTCTTTTTTCTCTCTCTCTCTCTCTCTCTCCTGCCCCCCCACCCCCGTTGCTTTTCATTCCATTTCCTATTCAGGTCCACACTCCGTGAATAAAAGCGCTAACTTACCCATTCTTTTGCGAACATCGACGGTGGCATTCAACTGTCTTTCTCCGTAGATCCCTGGAACAGCCAGATGGACGGGAAATCCAAAGGGAAAAAAGCCTTTTGAGTAAATACGAAACAAATGAAGGGCTTCTCAACTAAAGCAACGCCAAGCCGTCTCATCTGAAACAAATTCACAAGATCCATGATGCAGGCTTTTGTTCATTCATTTATTTTCTTTTTTTTTTTTGGTTCTTAATTCCCTTGTAGTTTTTTTTTTTGTTGTTATCCAGTTCCCAAATTAAGAAAGATCCGGCATTCTTGTTGCTTCCAGGAATCCTTAATCTTTTTCAAATTGATTTGTATCCAATGCGACCCTCGCGAACAGCGTGTCACCCCCCCCTCTCTCTCTCTCTCTCCTTTTTTTTTTTTTTTTCTTTTCTTTTTTTTTTTCCTCCCCACTCCTTTTCCACTGCAATGTCGTCAGCTCAGTTGCCTAAATGAAGCGCAAATACTCCTCTTTTTTTATGGCTGAGGGTCCTTTAGTCGTAACTTGTTGATGGCAGGGAGAGCCAGCACCTTGTGTCTAGGCTGCGTTGCGTTCGGAGAGACGGAGAGATGCAGGGCGACTGGAGACGAGAGCAGCGGAGCCTTTATTCCACGCTTTTGTTGCAGCCTCTCACTGCTACAGAGTGGTGGCAGACTGGCATCGATCATCACTGCTGTTTCTCTCTCTCTCTCGCTCGCTCGCTCACACACACTCTCTCTCTCTCTCTCTCTCTCTCTCTCTCTCTCTCTCTCTCTCTCTCTCGCGCGCTCTCTCGCGCTCTCTCTCGCCCGCCCGCTTGCTCGTTTCCGTTTTTCACTCTCTCCCTTCCTTGCACATGCATGTAGCGCTTGTGTATTTGATTCATTTTTTTCTGTTCCATTTTTTTTTCTTCCCCCCTTTCTTTTTCCCACCTTTCTCTAGGGGTCACCAGAATATTGATCACACACACCGGTTTTGTGCAATTTTATTGCTGAACAGAAGACTAAACCTTCCAGTGCCTCTTTTCCTCCTCGACTCAACTATACTCTTGTGTGTAGTCATGCTGTTCTTAAAAATGCATTTTCCTGTTCCTTTTTTTTCCCCCTCATTCATCGTTCCTAGAATTTTAAAAAAACAAAAAACAATGTATTCCGGTTGAAGCAAATGGATGTAATTTGGTGAGGCAGCCAGTAATCTGAGATACATATCGTCTCACTGCTATTTTTTTTTAATCGTTCCTCGTTCTCTGTCTGCTTTAAGAAAGACATGCTATACTTCACGTGTTACCACGGTGACTACGACCCGGCTGACCAGACTCTATAGTCTTAATAGGCCATTTTGACTAACCGACAAATCCCGAGAGCTGCATGTGGCTTTCCCCTCGGCTTTACACCCTCTTCAGGTTTTTTTTTTTTTTTTTTTTTTTTCCCTAAATTTCTACCAGTTCACCAGAGTGGAAAATTCAGGTCACCGTTTAGACTTTAGAAGAATGCAGTCCTTTCAGTTACAATCTATTTTCAGTGCTTGACAAAGCCTTGTCATCCCCCCACCATCCCCAGCCCCCTCTTTTATTTTGTTTGCTTTTTATTCGATGTGTGCACAAGCGAGAGAGAGATCACGAAAGCATGAAACGATCAGCAACATATGCGTCTTAACGCGACGGCCCGCGGAGCCTCTTCTGTATCCACGATCCGTTTTGTTGCCGCATCATGGACTAAAATAGACAGATTATAAAAGCGCAGCTGCACTTTCACCGGAGGCCGTGAACAAATAGAAATAGGTTCTTCCTCACGTATAGCATGTTGTTGTTGTCCTCTGATCTTTTCTTTAATTTGGCCGGATATTGCGTGACTCAGTGCGCTCGTGCGTCTCCAGATGTTTTTTCCTGATCTTCTGCTCTGTAGGGAGCCCACCTACTTAAATATCTGCTACGCTTGGCATTATTTCAGCCCACCGTCGGGTTACAGGTGTGAATCACGCTCCGGTGCGCAGGTGATTCCATACAGCCGGGTATAGATGTCGTGGGACAAAAGAGAGATCGATAACATTCTCCATCACCTCGACAGTTAAGGACATGCCACTACAGGCAGACTACAGACCGAACTATTAAAGACCACGTCACTTCCTCCTTCATATTCATCCTGAAGGTTCTGTCTCTCAGAATCCCAAGAAGATATGAAGGGACCGATGTGATTAAAAACCTTTCCCACTATTCTTCTATCTGTTCCTTCATACTTTCCGTTTTAAAGCGGAGAGACGTGCGTCCCGTACAGACAGGCTCGATTTGATCTGGCTTAACTGTGTGAAAACATCAGCTAAGTAAGTGTGAGGAGTCTAGTGCCTGCCCAATTAAGACAGCCGGCTTGCAGGAGAATCAATATGGAAGTAAAGGCTCATGATTTGGCCTGTGGAGGCGCTTGTGGAGGCAATTGGTTATTGGATCTACTGCTCGTGTTTGCTTTTTTTTTTTTTGGCCTACGCTGGTTTCCTCCCTCAGTGATCGTTGGTGGACGTCGCTCAGAATTACACAACGCACAAAACACCGGAACAGGTTGCAGCATGGCGTCCGAGATGAGACGAGGCGTTTCCCTGGCACAGTGTTCATCCTCAGCAGTCTTGCCTTCCATAACGGTCTGTTCCGGTGACGTAAGCTCTTCTGAGCAATACCTCTGAAATACCTTCAGGTTTACCGAATCAGCACACCTCTCTTTAAACCCATCTGCCATGACCAGCTCTGTTCCCGCTGTCTCATCATTCTGTCCCTTAAGAAGCTCATTAGAGGACGGCACACCTCTCGTAATCAACTCAACCGACAAGAGAACTGACTGGCAGCCGTACACTTCAGCGCGACAGGGAATTGGAGAGGAATTTTGGAAAGTAAACATGTTTCCCTCAAAGGACTGGCTACAGAGTACAAGATGCTTAAACACAGCCAAAATATAAACATGTAGGTTGGTGACAAAATCCAAGAATAAGACCAAACACGTCCAAGGTCTTCTGGACGAAATTAGGCCCGCAAATGAAACGTGAACGTGTAAATATTTGTTTTCTGTTTCTGTATCTGCTCAGGTCAGTCAGTAGATTATATCAGTGTATGATGTAACAAAGCCATTCGGTCAGCGTTAAACATTCAAACTAAAATCTTTTCCCAGCGTTCCTATTCGGGTCAGGGGGTAATGATACTCTCCTGTCACCAAGATAATAGTGTCATGATTTCAATTCTCAGAGGCTACAGAAATAAGACTAATGAAGACTTTATTCAGAAATCCCAACGTGAGGTGTTACTGGGACGAAAATCCCACCTGCCGACGACGGTGATACCAATCAGATGAGCGCTTACAAGTGAACGCTAGCAGGCACATGTACACGTCAGCTAGCATTAACTTCACTATCATCACGGACACAGTTGACTTTTATGTGTCTAGTCCTTTCATGCACACACAATCAACACCTGACATTCATATGTAATCACCGTCTGATGTTCCCGTGCCCCACCTGTAATTAACATATAAATGTAAAGGGTGAACCTAATGGCTGATTATATTGTCTGTGCCTCACCTGTACTTCTGTGGAGCAATCAGATCAATAAACAAGTTCTCCAGTAGGAGATCCTGTAGGTCCTAACCGTACCTGTCTGTGGTGTTGAAGGTCGTCTGTCCCCCAGTATAAAGTCTGGTCACACAGACGGTACCTTTGGGTTAAGTTCCAGAACACACCTTCAATAAACTCTTTTCCTCTGAACTTGGTCAACGTTTCTTTTACGTCTCAAACATTCCAGCTCGTGCTGAGACACCAGACGACCGTTCAGCTAAATATAAGACAATGTACCAGCTCACGATTCACCAGAGAACATGTACAGTATCATCGTGACATTTATTACGACACATACCTATTAGGGAATACAGTGCTCTCTCTTTCCTGAAGAAGAAGAGTAGGATACTCTACAATACTGAAGAGTACTGCAAAAGAGTACTATCTAAACCCCAGGGCTTTATTCGTCATGCCATAAAACCTTCCCAAATGATCCGCATTAAAACCAAATTGATCTAAATGTTCCGCTAGCAGAGGTTAAATATTGTAAACAGAATGTTCTACAGGAGCACTACATCTTAGGAATGCTAAATAAATAAATAAATAGCTTCAAATTCTTCCAGAAATTTGAATTAAGTAAAGAGTGTGGGTTCTGATCTGGGGGATTCCAATCAACTTGGGAGACAATCGACTGGAACGCTATAGGAAAAGAAACTGAGCTCCAAATTCAGCTGAAGTGTCAGAGCTTTTTTTTTTTCCCTCCCCTCCCCTTTCTTTTTTTTCTTTTTCATCCGTAAACTTGTCCCTCTTTGCCAGCAAGAGCTATCGGACTGTCTGAGATCTCGTAGGCTCTAAAGAAAACACTGTGATCATGTGACCAGCCCGTGCTCTCTGTACCTGTGTGTTGGTGTGTACAGTGTCGGGAGGTTCAGGCAGGAGCGCTGCAGTCTTTTATATACAGGTCAGAATGAAGTCTAATCTGATGTCTAACCTAACGAAAGGAATCCAAACCGTACTCGAGCGCTTGACGTGTTAGTGGTGCGTCTCAGCGGTTTGTCCACGAAGAATGTCTTTACAATATAATCTCCAGTCATGATCCATTTATTAGATTGTAGAGCGTTAGACCTGCCTCGCGGATTAGCTGTGCTGTCTCGCCGCTCGATGGTCTGATGCCCGCTAATGCTTTTCCCTCCGTTTTCTCTCTTCTCTTTCAGGCCGGACGCAAGGAGAGGAGCGACGCTCTGAACACCGCCATCGACCGGATGACCAAGAAGACCCGAGACCTGCGCAGACAGGTGAGTTAAAAAACTCGCTTCTGATTGGTCATGAGGTGTGTATTCATGTTTAACCCTGACCACACTACCCTGATCATGTTCCTCTAAAAGCTTTTTTTAATAAATGAAGCCTTTATGTTGTGAATTTTTATACTCTCTGTCCGTGTTTAGTTGAGGAAGGCCGTGATGGACCACGTGTCCGACTCCTTTCTGGAGACCAACGTCCCCCTGCTGGTCCTCATTGAAGCCGCCAAAAACGGGAACGAGAAGGAGGTGAAGGACTACGCCCAGGTTTTCCGCGAGCACGCTAACAAGCTGATCGAGGTAAGAAGCATCTACTTCACACACAACCTCACACTCCAGCCTGGAGATGCTCTTTAAAGCCGGCGATCTGGGCCGTGATTTAAACACTCAGTCCACAGAGGAACTGAAATGAGCGGCCGCTTCTTCTCCGACACCTGTTCAACCTTTTTTCTTTTTTAAACGGGAATAAAGAGCTTTAGGAATCCGTCTCTTGGAAGCGTGTCGTTTCAGAGAGAATTGTTGCTTTTAAGTGGAGAACAGAAACGAGTCTGGATTAAAAAATGGCTCCTAATTGCAGTTTGCTGTAATTCTGACCTTAATTAAGTCACGAACTGGAAACATTTTCTTTGAGATTCAAAAGCCAGGAAATTTTATTGCTGGGTTTAAAAGTCATCCTACTTTTTTCTCTTATTAATCGACTCGTGCAGCGACTCTAAAGATAACGGAGCATCTCCAGGCCTTCAGGTTCAGGTTCCTGACCATGTTTGTGAAGCTCTACACCAGGACCTTCTGGTCTGTAAAATCTGTGTGTGTGTGTGTGAGAGCGTGTGTGTGTGTTTGTGTGTGTGTGTGAGAGCGTGTGTGTGTGTGTGAGAGCGTGTGTGTGTGTGTGAGAGCGTGTGTGTGTGTGTGTTTGTGTGTGCGAGAGAGCGTGTGTGTGTGTTTGTGTGTGCGCGAGAGAGTGTGTGTGTGTGTGTTTGTGTGTGCGAGAGAGCGTGTGTGTGTTTGTGTGTGCGCGAGAGAGCGTGTGTGTGTGCGAGAGAGCGTGTGTGTGTGTTTGTGTGTGTGAGAGAGCATGTGTGTGTTTGTGTGTGCGCGAGAGAGCGTGTGTGTGTGTTTGTGTGTGCGAGAGAGCGTGTGTGTGTTTGTGTGTGCGCGAGAGAGCGTGTGTGTGTGCGAGAGAGCGTGTGTGTGTGTTTGTGTGTGTGAGAGAGCATGTGTGTGTTTGTGTGTGCGCGAGAGAGCGTGTGTGTGTGTTTGTGTGTGCGAGAGAGCGTGTGTGTGTTTGTGTGTGTGTGTGTGTGTGTGTGTGAGCGCGCGCGCGAGAGAGAGTGTGCGCGCGCGTGTGTGAGAGTGAGTGAGAGTGTGTTATATCTTGGGTAGGTATTGCTCTGTTCACCATTGAACCAGTTAGTGAGAAGTCTCACTTTATCCTGCATGTAAACTGAGCTACAGCAGCTTTCCATCACGTGACTCTGTGACACTGAACCTGGGGCCGTTCCAATGAAAACATTCCTCCAGCGCAGATGACACGCAATTAACGCCGAGATGTAATCAAACGAATGGAAATGACCCTGCGCGCGCTCTTGCCGTAATAAGCCCTGCTAATATCCCGCCGTTCCCACTCCGACAGCATGTGCACGGTGACCTCCGCGTCCGTGTCGGAGCGTGTCGAGCGTCTGATCTAGGCAGCGTGCTTGCTCACGGCATCACTGTAGCCGTTGTGCAGTCCTACAGTGTACCGGCTGCACAAATCATCACATTTGTATGGATGGTCACGACCACCGATCCAATCTTTAAGCCCCAGCCGGAGGATCAGAACCTCCCTGTAGTCAAGGTTAAGTGGTGTGTCGAGGGACCGGCTCATTGTCTCAACACCAGGACACACGGTCTCTTATTGTGTGAGCGCAAAGAAAAACGAGACGTCGGAGCTGATGCGAACTCTTCCAACCGTCTGATGGCTTTCATTAGTTGTTGTGAGTGTGTTGAAGGTTGAGCTGCTTCTGTTGTTCACTCGTTTTGTAATTTATTCGTTTTTGTTTGTTTATATTCGAACGTCTAGGTCTTGATTCGATTCAATTAGATCACGTCCTTCCAGTGCGTGGAAGCGTCAATCAGACGTTCGTCTCAGACTTTGAACGTTCTCGGTACGCTGAAGTTCTCCGTCGCTCTGAGGCCTGAGTGGGCGGAGCCTGCGAGACTGAGTAGCCTGTCATGTTTGTTAGCGTCTCGTTCCTCACAGGAGGCTGAGACACCGGTGACTCAGCTTCAAGAAATGAATGAAAAAGTGATGGAAAAACATGGGGGGGATCAAGTAGAGGACGGACACACACACACACACACACACACACACACACACACACACACACTGTGTGATGTGCTGACTGCAGCTGGGTCGCCTACAGCAGCCGAGTCCAGAAGCAGGATTAAAACAGCTCGCTGTGTGTGTGTGTGTGTGTGTGTGTGTGTGTAAACATGCCTATATAAATTTATTTACACACACCCCCACACATCTACCTATATACCTTGAGCCAGAAAGATTTTTTTTTTGTTTTGTTTTTTGCTTACTCTACACACTCTTTGCATTTATTTACTTATTTATATGTTTATTTATTTATTTATTTATTTGTCCTGATAAACACTGACAGCCATTCAACTTTGAGAACATATTTATATATGTATGGGTTTTTTTTGTTTTTTGTTTTTTAAACCCGAAGTTGGAGTGTTAAACCTGAGGGAGCTGGAAATGTATTCAAATGTTCACGGTCAGGATTTGCTTTCTTTTCTTTTGCTTTTTTTTCCTTTTCTTTTCTATTTCTTTCCTTCTCCCTTTTGTATTGTTGTACAGTTTCCTGTGGCAGCGATGAAAAATAAAGCCGGCGTGCACAGCGTGCCCTGAGCCCTGCACCGGGGAGACGTTTTATTTTGCCAGCCGTCTCGTTGTGTATCACGTCGGTGGAACAAAGCAGTGCTGCTTGAGCGCCCGTTCCATCGTTTTTCTTTTTCACGCCGGTGTTTATTCGTGTAATTATACCTTTAATTTGATCTGCACTTCTAAACACCAGCACAGTTCTGATTTATCAAGTATAAACCGCAGGCCTTCTGCAGAGCCTCTAAACCTGGATCTGTTTTTTTTTTTGTTGTTGTTTTTTTTTCCCCATCCGACAAAAAGCCATGTCCACTGCTATAACCAGGCCTTTTGTTTTCTCGCACAAAAGAGACAAAAAATTCTGCAAGGGCAGTTGAAAGTGACTCCTTTTGCTCAGATAGATAGTGGTGTACCGAGGAATGGAGCGTAAATGCTCTTTGTACGAGATGCAGCGGTCAGAGGAGATTCTTTTCCAGGAAAAAAAACAAAAAAAGACACCACAATTGTACAGTGTGCTGGTGTTGATTTGCTCTTATTGTGCGTCTGAATGATGCCTTCGAGCACCTTCCCTGCAGAAAACACCTTCCGCTAGCGACAGCCCAGAGCCAGGTTCTTACTCACTCTCTCCCTTGCTACTTTTTTTTTTTTTTCCCTTCCTTTTCTTTTCCTTCCCCGAGTGCACCAAAGTCTTTCGTACATCACCACTGTGCAAAAGATTGCCTCAAGAAATTGGTCTGCACGCAGATACACGGCAACCTGCCGTCCATTCCTAAACACACACACACACACACGCGCACACACACACACACACACACACACACACACACACACTGCTTTCTACCTCCGAAGCTGATCATAGCTTAATTAGTCAGGAGAAACTCCAGCGTGAGAATCAGTTACCTGGAAACTAACTAAATTGACCAGAATTTAATGACCTTTAACCTGACGAGATGCTTGGAGAAATACCGAGAACACACACACACACACACACACACACACACACACACACACACACGTGCAGCTGTAATGTTTATCCTCTGACATCTGAGTCTCAGTCTTTAGGGGTGGATGATGATGATGATGATGATGATGATGATGAAGATTGTTCTCTGGAGTATGAAGAGCACTGATGTAATCCTGTGGTGCGTGCGTGTCCGTCCGTCCCTCCATCCATCCATCCTCCAGTCATGCATCGTTATCCATCCATCCCTACAGTTATTTATTCATCCATCCACACATCCAGTTATTCATCTATCCATCCATCCATCCATCCCTCAAGTTATACATCCAGTTATTCATCCATTCAGCCATCCATCCAGTTATCTCTCTATCCATCCATCCATTCATCCAGTTATTCATCCAGTCATCCTCACATCCAGTTCTTGGTTAAACGAGTGCTGAGATTAATGGTTGTGGTTCATTCTGTGTTTTTTTTTTTCTCCCCCATGTGTTTATGCTAATCTCACGTCTTCTCCTCACGTTCATGAAGCAGTGTTTCTCCTCCATCAGGATGCTCTGTGAAGAATGCGGACATTTAGATGTTATCAGTGTCCTGTTTAAGCCTCAGACGTCCTTTCGTTATGTCTCTGTTTTTATTTCTCAGATTCAGGAGGTGCTGATTGGAAGAATGTCAACATTTCTACTGTATCACACAACACACAGGGATCTTTCACATTTATATTTACCCCTGCCATCAATCACGGGGTTATTTAACCGGCTACTAACCCTGAAGGATCTGATCCTCTAAGTAATCTGTGTGATTAGACACAGTCAGTGGGTTTGGGGGAGGAAAAAAAAAAAGCTTGAGTACAGATGGGGGAAGGTGAGAGAGAAAGCTTTGGCCCCTTGTGGTTCATGGAAGCATGTGTGGTGATGGTGCACGTCATGGTTTGGACACGCATGTGTTCACATTTAACACACACACACACACACACACACGGAGCTCACTGTAAGCTGGCTTCACTTCCCTCTAGAGTTTTCATCCCTGTAGTCATTGCTCACCTTTCAGTAAAGAACAGCGGCTCTGTGTAAATTCTGCTGATTCGACGTGTTTCACCGAGTCGTGTGACAGAACCTTCCTTTTTACACGTTTTTGTTACCCAGCTCAGCACTCTCAATTTACACGTATACACAAAATGCTAAAAACCACAAGGTCCAGACAAAGCTCGTTATCAGACACGTGTCCAGGTTTCTGCAGGATCCGTCTGTAGCTCCACTCAATACACGTCACGTTAATCCTACCGGAAAATTCACACAAACGCAGCAAACTAAGGAATTTGTGTGTTTTTCCGTTTGAATTCTTTTTAAGATTTCCGTTCTTTTTGTGGTGGTGTTTATTTATTTATTTTATTTATTTTTTTAGCATCTCTGGTCTGGGTTTGCTGATGCTTTTCTGATGATGGATTTCTAGATTTTCCGTCACATCGTTGCATTTCTGCTCTAGATTCCCTGTCTCATCCGTCTGGCCTCATGACGGAATTCTTCTTTTCACTTGATGGCTTTTATACGTCTAGAACCTGCTGAAAGAAATTATGGACAGACATGCGTTCGACATTTGTTCTGGCTCTGTTGACGTTTTTCAGGGAGCTCGATAGACGTTATTAAACATCGAACCGCGTCATTCTAAAGCATTCGTTCCTCAAGCGGTACGCGCCCATTCGTAGACTTTACCGTAGACGAGTCGTGCTGAGAGATTGATCATTTTCCAGGATTCTTCTGGCTCCTCGTGTTTATTTATCACACATTTGACCCATTTTCCCTTTGAGCAGTCATTTCACTCGTTGTTTGGGAGAGTTGTTTTTCTTTTTGGCGGTGAAAGGGTTTAAGGAAACGAGTCCTGCTGAATGCCGTGATGTTCACGTGGAGTAAAGAGCTGCTTCAAGATGAACAAACGCCAAGAGTTTATGTTCACTCAAGTCAATTTAACCAGCTTGTTCTTAACTTGGCATACTTTTTTTTTTTTTTTTTTTTTATAAATAATGGGGTAGCGCGCACATGTTGGCTGTGATTTAGCTTTAACGTGAGAGAATTTCCTCTCCAGCAGTGAGCTCCTGCCAGCAGGAACAGCTCATGCTTGCCTCAGCGTTCCTTCTGCTGGCTTTTTGGACAGTGACCGAAGCAGCTGTGTGGCACAGCGCTGATTTAATCACTGCAAGTCTGTCTTCCTCAGACCGTCATCCGTTCAGCTGGGCGAATTATAGGAAACACGCTGCTCTCGGAGGATATGGAAGAAGAAAAAAAAAAAAACTCAACCAATAAAACCCAGGAAGCAGGCTCGAGTGTCTCAGGGTCTCGTCCGTTCTCCGTCCTCTCTGTGTAACGAGCGTTTGTTTCTCTGTCACAGGTCGCCAACTTGGCCTGCTCCATCTCCAACAACGAGGAGGGCGTGAAGCTGGTGCGCATGGCCGCCATGCAGCTGGAGACCTTGTGTCCTCAGGTATCCTTCTCACCTCTCCGCTTTATTTCTGTCTTTATAATCGATCTGCTTTAACTGGGACGTGCGGTAACAGAGGGCAAAAAAGACACGTGCAGAATAAGTGTATGAGTGTGTACTAATTAAGCTGTGCAATTTATTTATTTATTTGTTTGTTTGTTTTGCTCCACCGACACCATAATCGCTCTTAATTGGTGATTTTAGGTGATTAACGCGGCTCTGGCCCTGGCTGCCAAACCCAACAGCAAGGTGGCTCAAGATAACATGGACCTGTTTAAAGAGCAGTGGGAGAAGCAGGTGCGCGTGCTCACAGACGCCGTCGATGACATCACCTCTATCGACGACTTCCTGTCTGTATCTGGTAAGTGCAGGTTGAGGTCACGTCGGTGCTGTTTACCGACATTTTGGCGTTTATTCACCCGACAACCTGCGGACACCTGTCTGCACCTGGGCAGTTACTATAGCAACCGTGACGTATTCCAGCGAGCTCATCAGTGCAGTAGAATATATATCAGATCTGTAGACGGAGAAATCCACACCTTCTGACCAATCAGAATGGAGAATTCAGTGTGTTTTATGAATAATGTATTGTGTTCTACTTGAGGATACCTACACATGTGGGGGGGTAATAGATCTCCACCCTGGGGTAGTTTCTCCAAACCTTTTCGTCACGCTCGCTTTACAGTACGAGGTGTTTGAACCTCACTGACGTCACCTGGACCCCCCCCTTCTCTCTCCTCACTCCTGTTGGTAGAAATGGCTTTAGTGACACAGGAGCACAATAGAGACGTTTAGCTCTCGATCTCGGAGAAAGAAAGTGCTTTTAAAAGCAATTAGATGGAGTTGGCTTGTAATTTTTTCTGCCCCCGGCTCTGAATAAGGTTTTCACTTGTGTCTGGTCAGCTCCTTAAAGCTCCTCTGAATGTGTTTACTCCAAACCGAGAGCTCCATTAGACTTTCGGAGCAGACAAAAGCAGGCGAGGTTCAGCGTATTGATGACACTTGGGTTTGTGAAGATCCTGAACACGCTGAAATATTTAACACTGTTGATGAAATGAATTAGACAATTAGCATTTTTAACTCCACTCCTAACATCACGTGACGCCTCCTAGATTTCCCCCTGTGTGTGTACGTGTGTACGTGTGTGTGTGTGTACGTGTGTGTGTGTGTGTACGTGTGTGTGTGTGTACGTGTGTGTGTGTACGTCTGTGTACACGTGTACATCTGTCTTTACTGAAGTTGTGACGTTTTGAGTGGTTGTTCTGTTCCTCCAGTCCTGACAGGTTTGTCTCTTCTCTGATGTTTTAGAGAACCACATCCTGGAGGACGTGAATAAGTGTGTGATCGCCCTGCAGGAGAGGGACGTGGACGGGTTGGACCGTACGGCCGGCGCCATCAGAGGACGAGCCGCCCGCGTCGTCCACGTCGTCACCTCGGAGATGGACAACTACGAGCCTGGAGTTTACACCGAGAAAGTTCTAGAAGCCACTAAACTCCTGACTGATACAGGTAGAGTTTCAGCACGTCGCTGCTTCAGAGCTACACGCTACACACACACGGATACAGTACCAGCTCCTGGGTATAAATATTTATTTACAGCAAATAAAATCAAACATCAGGAAACTGTGACATTTATTTCAGCACACAGGAGGGGACTGTTACCGAGCTCTGAGACTCCTGGACACTGGAGACGACTCCTTTTATAAAAGTCGATCATGATCTTCTGACCAATCAGAACGAAGAGTGCCTCAGTGTAAATAACTAGTGATGGAGTTGTGCTGTGTTAACGCTCACCTGATCGTGTTTTGTCTGCAGTGATGCCACGATTCACCGAGCAGGTGGAAGCAGCAGTGGAGGCTCTGAGCGCCAATTCTCAGCCAGTGGACGAGAACGAGTTCATCGACGCGTCCCGTCTGGTGTACGACGGCGTGAGGGACATCAGGAAAGCCGTGCTCATGATCCGGGTAAAAACACACACACACACACACACACACACACACACACACACACACACACACACACACACACACACACACACACA
>JAOTRN010000009.1:17159349-17169827 GCA_028566695.1 Bagroides melapterus
AATTCACACAGCATGAATAAAACTCACATTCATTAACACAAACCTAGACGTGCATTGTGACAGAGCTTTTGTAATTCAAAGTTCTGTATGAGATTATAATTATAGTCAAACAGGCTTGAGCACAAGCTCTTTGGTTCTAAATACCCGACTTCTAATATTGTTCCATCGAACTTTCTCGATGCTGGAAGTTAATAAATCTATACAACTAATGGGCTGAAGGAAATCTGTCTGGATTCTGCGTAATTATTGTAATACACACAATGTCTGCTGTGCAAATTTGCATGGTACGATGATGAGAGGCTCTTTACTAACTCGGGTTTGAACTTTAACACACACATTTTACTGTTCTGAGGAAAAAGATGGATGTTAGAGGTGGGATCCAGATCAACAGATAAACTTGGCGAAGGCGGGGCAGAGGTTAGAGCTGAGGCAAACAATTCAACTCAGAGCAACAAATCTCACCATGAAGAGAAGGAGTGAAGTGGCTAAACTGAGAGATAACAACCAGCAAACCAAATTCTCACTGAAATGGTAAAACCTCTCAAACCGGCAGTAGGTGCTGAATGATCCGGGATAGATGCAAAGGTGTAAACGAGATCTAACAGAAAACAGGTGAGTTCAACAGACGGGAGGGACAGCAAGCTAATATCTGGTCTGAGTTGCTGGATTGGCAGTGGATATCGTATTATTTACTACACCGGTGTCCAAAATGATCCGCAAAGCACCGGTGTGGATGTAGGTTCCGTTCCAAGCAGGCAGGAACCACACCTGATTCCACCTGATTAATTGGTTGATCTTGGCTTTCAGTAGACTCAGGTGTTGCTTCTGCTTCGTACGACGTGATCTCCAATAGTCATGATCTCAAACAGGTGACCGCTTCATGTGACTTTGAAGCTAAATACATTTGTAATCTCCAGACTGATGTTTATCCGGTTCTTCGTAAAGTTCTATCGTACTTTTAACCATAGACACTGTCACAAAGCAGCCTGTAGTCTGGAATAAAATGCTTGAGGAACCATGCTGAAGTGGATGAAACCAGATACTGGGATTATGAAGATAAATGGAACAGTATATTTACAGAGCAGCTTTGTCCTCATCAGAGTCCTGAGCTGGAACAGGACAGTCTTTATGATTAGTACTACAGCAGCAGCTCTTGGGTCCAAATCTACAGAATCTGAGTCACAAGGTTCATGTTTCTGAGCAGACGATGAACTCTGAACTCTGTTTTTTGTATTACATTTCTATTGTATTCTTTTATACAAGTTCAAGCCGTATCTGCTGTATTTACCTTAATCTCAACTTCCAAGTGATTACTACCCAGCCTTTCTGAAGCATCCATCATAAACTAATGACCTCCAAAGTTCATCCATCATTGTTTCCACATTACTGTGTCCCCAACACAAGAGCACTGTCCTTTCAGAGTAATTCGGTTGGGGGAAAAGTAAAAAAAAAAAAAAAAAAGCGTTTCAGGGATGAGCTCAGTTTTTAAAAATAGTATGTACTTGCACGGACGTCACGGAATTTTATTGCAAATACGGTAGTTTTAGTTTATTTTCACGTTATTGTTCTTACCCCAGCTCCTCATTAACTTTGTTCTAAAGACCGTCCCGAGACCCATCTCCGTTCTCAGCTGGTTCATTTCTGGTTCAATTGCCCACCTGAGTAGTACCAGCGCTCTCGTTAATAACCGGAGACTTAAATTTCATACAGCCTAGAATTAGAGCGAGAGAGAGAGAGAGAAGAATTATGTTGTATTTGTATTATAATAAGTAATTGATTTCAGGGATGGGGTCTTAATTAGCACTTTGTTTTATTATCTAGCGAGCGAGCAGGGAAGCGTAGTGGAGCTGTGTGTTGGAGTTCCTCTCTAACCCTCTGCCCCGTGGTTGTCCACACTGATTAAATAGTGAAGCCGAGACCCCGAGGCAGCCTGCAGCCCCACCACGGTTCTGCTCACTGTGGAGAACTGCTCAGAGGCTGCCGATTCCACTGGGCTTCACCGCCGCAGGAACATCAGATGTGACATTTCACCCTGTTGCACAAGACACTCTTTATTATGTTGTGACTTTATAAGATCTTTTTCAAAACAGAGAATATAGGAAGCTGAATATAATCACACCTTCATACTAAATGTTTCTAGATTCTCACTGCTGAACAGAAGGAGTTGTCTTCAGAGTCGGTCACTTTAATGTGAATGTTATGTCAATATTTACTTGGGGTAACTTCTATTCAGTGTTAGTGCTGATTTTCTGAGTGCCCCATTCAAATGATTCAAATTGCCCTCTTATGTAATTCACATCTCAGAGTTTTTTGAAGTAGAGGCGATTGAGACAGCTTTTTAAGTGCCTAGATCACCAGCTTTAAACCTAAGCACATGCCTTTAAATTCGTGGGAAAAAAAAACCACACACATTTACATATAATTAATATATTAGTGTGTGTGTGTGTGTGTGTGTGTGTGTGTGTGTATTATTTATTTATTTTTTTCTTCATTTTTTTTTTTATTTCAAAATTAAAGGCACGCTCATGGTTAAAAATGATGGTCTAGGCACTAATATTGAACTGAACATATGAAGTATATGTTGAATATATAATGTTTAATGCAAAATCTACAGATTTACATATAATGTTTTTTCAATAAATTCAAGAGTTTTCTCCGAGTAGAGGTGATTAAGACAACTTTTTAAGTGTCTAGAACACGTATTTTAAAAATGCCTTCAAATTAAATATAATAAATAATATAAATAATAATAAAAATAAATAAATAATCAAATCTGATGCCCCCACGACCCAGTCACGGATAAAGCGGAGATAAAGATTATGATATATAATGATAAAGATTATGATATATATATATATAAATCCATAATGCATTTGCATTGTTTTTATTTTTTTATTGAAATTGAAAAACAACTTTATACATAATACATCATATGTAGATTTTACAATATCCATTATATATTCAGTTGAGTTTAATATTATTCAACACGAACTCTTTCCTAACTAACTCTGTACATGTTCCACAGCTCTGAATATCTCTCGGTGAGGTTACGGTGAATAAACCCAACCTTCCTAAGCAGTAACCTTCTCATCTCGTCCTGTCTTTACAGAGAAGCCGAAGCACATCCGACTCTACTGCTGATGCATCCACTTTATTCAAGACTGTGCTACACAACGCATCATTACCCATGACTGCGGGTCCATCAGCAAGACTAACGGCCCCTTCAGAGCTGCAGTACAAGTGGCCTTTTTATATCACAGCAACTTCTCTATCCAAACAGACAAGTGGGTGGCTCGGGCTATTTGAACAAGTCTTTAACCTGTGTAAAGTTGGCAGTTAAACCCTGGCATTTTCTCTGTGTTTGACATGCACAGATTACTGAAATGGCACTCTACTCTTGTCCTAATTTGCACTTTGCACAATTCATTTAACCTGGATGTAATTTAGATTCTAGCATAAGAAATCAGGGGTAATTCCAAGCATGGGGTGACATTAACCTTTCTAACATAACTCTTTCAATACTGAATCTAAGAAAATGCATGCACTTAACTTTTTAAAAAAACATCTTGACCCATCTCAGACAACAATATCTTTTTTTTTTACAGCACAGAATGAACAAATACACTAAATGAGGTTATTCTGCATCCATTTGGGGAACATGGATGAACCAAAATATCAAATCGATAGCAACAAATCGATATCACGATATAATTGGGAAGAAAAAAAAACAAGAGGATGAGAGACGTTTTCTTTTTCCTCTGTTCTCCTGGGAATTCAGATCATGCAAAAATAAGATGATTGTTAAACATTTTCCAGTTAG
The DNA here is from genome assembly GCA_028566695.1 of Bagroides melapterus. Classification (NCBI taxonomy): domain Eukaryota; kingdom Metazoa; phylum Chordata; class Actinopteri; order Siluriformes; family Bagridae; genus Bagroides; species Bagroides melapterus. The sequence goes on from JAOTRN010000009.1 coordinate 17,163,170, forward strand.
GACTGAACGTGTTGAGGGAAAGACAGCGCTGAGTGAATGAACGATGTAATGTGTAATACATAGAATATCATTTATTTTATGAGCATGTTAAGATTATATTTCAGGTGTAGTTCTGGTTCACTGGGACAGGAAACATCCTGTTTATGAGCTGTAGAATTTGTAGCTTGTATTAATGTTTTAAAATTATTTATCTGACAGATCCACACTTTTTTTGTGTCTGGTGTCTTGCATTGGGTTTTGGTTACTTACGCATGGTGGCTTAATATTTAGCACGTCCAGGGTTTGATTTGTGCCCTGTTTGTGTGGAGATTTTATCTTCTCCCGGTGCTCTCTGTCTCCTCTGGGTTTTCCGATTTCCTCCCCAGTACAAAGACATATGTTGTAGGCTGACTGTCACGCTTTATTGTGTGAATGTATGTGTCTCAGAAAGTGTGTTTCCCCTGCTGTCCAGGGCGTCCCCTTTGCCTTGTGCCAGTTATGTTCCAGACCTTCTTTGAGACCAGGCTCTGCTAGGATCCTGCGGCATCCTGAGATGTAGCTGCTCCAGTTGGATTTCGTTTCATGAAGTTCAGTCCATCTGCACGTGGTCTTGAGAACAACAACCTCCTTACTAACACACAACTGTCCGACTGTATAATTAACCCCTCCACAGAGTCACCCCAAATGAGGATGAGGTTCATTTTTGAGTCTGGTTCCTCTCAAGGTTTCATCCTCTTCCATATACAGGATAAATACAAACACACTTTTAAATAGATGCCTATTAATCCTGTATTTCCTAGCATCATGTTAAACTCTTTTTATTATGTTCATGTTCTGTAAAGCTTCTTTGAGACAATGTCCATTTTTTAAAAAAAAGTGCTATACAAAAATACATGTGAATTGATTTGAATAGAATTTAATTGAATTGAAAGATTGTGCTCCAATCCCATATTATAAGTGTCAGGTTCCCTGGGACCCTGTGTATGATGGAGAATTGTCTATGTCTATGATAACTGTCTTTCTGACATCCTTAAAATGATATAGAAATAGAATACATCAATAAAACTTTACATTTAATTTATAACTTATGCAATTGTTCACCAGCTCCTCCCCTGTCACGATCTTTAACTTTCCCAACTCTGGACCATGTCTATTTTTCTTCACACTCATGCTAAATGTCGAGCTCGACAGTTCCAAATGATAAATAGTCGCTCGGCTGAATAAGCACGGCTTGTACCACCACGAATATTATACCTCTTTATTTGCCCTTATCTTACCATCTCAAGTTTAATATATATTCTCTTATCGGTCATTTTACTTCTCCACCATATCCTCGCTCTTGGCTATTTTTGGTTGAGTGCATTCTAATAGAGGAGTGCACACTTCACTGGAATTCTCCAGGAAGGAATCAGAGAGAGTGCAAGGGCAGATGATGGAAAGGATAAGATTGCCACATCATCTTAATCAACCATGATCAGTCCTCTCTCTCTCTCTCTCTCTCTCTCTCTTTCTGAGATCAGAGTTAGATGGGAGTATGATATGTTTTACTGTCACTATGTGTTAGTCCATGCTTGTATACTTTGTTATCTTGGTTTAACCTTGAGAACAGGGGGGGTGGGGGGTTGGGGGGGATTTAATATCTACTCCAGCCTCATAGCCTTGTCTATAGACGTAAATTTGTACCTAGTGATAAAAGTAGATACTTGATAACGTCCCATTGTTTACTTCCTCATATCCAAGTGGACAATAGAATTTAAACAGAATCAAACTGAACTGTAAGTGTTCCAGACTGCACGGATGGAGAACCTTCTCCTTTAAAGGGTCTCATTGCCACTCAGCGTATCTATAAACCTGAATTGAAGCCAACAATAAAAATAAATGCATAGTACAGAAGGAAAGTAATAAATAATTTGTTTTATAACAATGCATTACACTTTTATATGGTTCTTCTTCAAAATCACGTGTTTGATTACACTCAAATATATAGAATGAAACAAGTATATGGAAATAAAAAAAAACAAAGCCATGTTCCTTTCATCATTGTGTGGGTTAAGGTTAGTACAACTTTATGTACAATATTCTTTATTTATGTTATATTTATATGCAGCCATTGTGCACTCTATTATAAAATTGGAATTCTACATGACCATCACATCCAAATGTGGTTCTTCACCAAACACTGTTCCAGCATGACAACGTCGCTGTACACAAAGCAGCTCCATGAAGACATGGTGTTATCTAGAACATAGAACATCTCTGTATGTCGTAGCATCACACTCCCCCTTCACTGGAACGTGACAACGTCCATGTGCACAAAGCTCCTGAGCTCCATGAAGACATGATGTAGAGGAGAAGGTTGGAGTGGAAGATCTCGTGTGTCCAGCACAGAGCCCTGACTTTGACTCAACCCCATTGTACACCTTCGGGATGAACTGGAAATGGAGCCTCGAAAACATCAGAATTTGATCTCACTAATGCTCTGGTGAAGGAATGGACAAATCCCAACAGAGTTTAATAATGGAGTTCATCTTGGTGTGATGGTTTGGAGTCAATATAATGTAGATATGAAGTGGTCCAGAATACCATCAGCTATCGTGATTATTTGTGAATTATTAGTTACTCTGTATTTGGATTATTATTAGAAATTAATTTTAATAATAGGATCTTTATTTCATTAGAGCTTTGTTTTTTGATCTAGAGCACAACCTAGGACTCATACTGTACTGTATTCATACTGGTTCAAACCAGCTGCCTCACGATGGTCCACATTGATTAAATAGTGAATGAGAGGCCTTGAGGCAGCCTACAGACCCACCATACAGTAGTTCTGCCCAGAGGTTGCCATTTCCACTGGGTTTCACTACCACAATAATAGATTGGTATTTCAGCCTGTTGCAGAATACAAACTTTTTTGTAACTCGGAACTTTGTAAGTTGGTTCTCCACCGATTTCTTTTCCTGTTTAAACATTAGGAGAATGATATGTTCTGTGCACATGCAAATAAATTGTTTATTAAAAGACGAACTTAACTTTATAAATCACCTTATTAACAAAGCAATCTCCAAAACATTTAATAAGGGACAGAGAAGAAACCTTTCATAACTCAACATTTCAATCTCTCCTACTGACAACATGGAGAGGAAACTCAGTGAAATAATCATTTCATACATAAATCTATATAATTTAACCTGCAATATGATCCAATACCTACTCCATTACTTAATATCCTAACCCTGGAGATATTTCTGCATTATTTTCTTGCATTTAATTTCTTTTTCTTTCTGTATAAGAGTGCATATTTCTCTCTCTGTCATTCCTTCCATCTACCCACACATGCAGGATTTCCCAGAGGAGAATCAGACCTAGCACAAGGACTGGCAGATCATGATATTTGCAGAATATATCTCCTTATTTCAGGAGAGATAGGAAGAAAAAGAAGAAACAATATTTTCTTTCATTTCAGTTCTGGTAAAAGAATTACTTTTGATTAGTTAAAATCAATTAGAAGACTTCGTTGGCAACTTTTGTTATCCTGATGCTAATTTCCTGGCAGCAAACGTTTGGCGCACAAAAACTGGTATTTTACACAGACAACGAGTGTGATGTTTACTTTTTTTATTATACAGAACATAAAGGGTTGTAAACAAATTTAACAAATGCTACCAGACCTGGAGAATAATAGAATGTTTTACTCGTGAATTAACAATGGCTTTGTACACAAATCTAGTATTTGTCATCATCACCTTCATCCACATCAGCTGTAAAACATCATATAAATATTGTAGTTCATTAGCTAATCTCATACTTGCCTAATAATTTTAAACCTAACATTTCTGCCCAGGTTCATGCTCCATCATTGTCCTGAGGCAGCCCTGGTTAAAGAAGTAAATGCCGTCCTACTGTTATAACCCTGAGAAACATGGAGAAATGATCAAGACAACAGTGTACAGTTTCCTCAGCCAGTATTTTATTAGAATGAGATTAACGCAAACACAAAAATTGTGCCAAAACAAAACTCAATTACAAAATAGGAAAAAATGATGTAGAACACGATGACAAACAAATATACACGTATAAATTCACTAAAGACAAAAGAACAACGCACGTGGTTGGTAACTAGGGGTTGTACACTGCTCCTGAGGGGGGGCTCTGCTTGAACTAACACATGCAATTAAATACTCCACAAAACTCATTCAAAATACTTCACAGGTACACTCTTGACGCTCGCAAAATGTTATGAATTTGTCACCAACTTTTCACTGTCATCTGAACCAGAGAAACGGAGAAATGATCACGACAACAGTTTGTACAGGTTTCCTCAGCCAGCGTTTCTACTAGAATGAGGAAAATCACCGCTATTCCCCTCTCAGTGTGGGCGGAGACTAAAGCAATCAATCACAGATTAGCGGATTCACTCAATTTGACGATTACCGATCGTTAAAAAAGTGTGAAATAAACTGTTTTAACAGCTAAACAAATAAATAAATAACTGTTTTAACACAATTTTAACATACTGTTGAATATTTATTAATCCATGAATTAACAGTTTTTTAAACCTCTCAATACCCTGAAATCAGTATTTTAATCCTTATCTCATGAAATATCAATGTTCTTAACCTTTTGATACCATGAAATATTTCTCTGAAACTTGTACAGTCCATGTAAATTTTCCTTTAACCTGTCACACTACCAACCAATCAGAATTGTGTCTTCATGATTTATTTATTTTTATTAATCGTAGTGCAATATTCTTCTAATCAAGATAACGATTCTATCTCCTCTGTGTAGAATGTAAACATAGTATTAGCACTGACTGGTAAACTGATGAAATATAGCTGTTTCAGCATACAGCATGACAGACAGTGGCTTAATATCTTTGAGGAATGGGTAAAAGGCATCCGAGAGTAGATTTAATAGTTGAGAAAATTCCGATAAAACAACAGTATTTGCACTAGAGCCAAAGACTAACAGAATTAAACTGTGTGATTATTGAGTACCTCTTAAGGGTCTATGGGATTTTAATATTGGAGTCATTCAGCCTCAAGATACGGTGCTTAGAAGTGGCAGATTTTGTTGCCCTTGTTGAAAATATACACAGTAATTCATTTAAAATATAGTGATGATATTAGACCTTAGATCAGGCTACTACTTTCACAGCCACATTATTTGCTCACCTATGAGACTCTCTCTCTCTCTCTCTCTCTCTCTCTCTCTGTCCATCTTCAAGGTCAGGACACCAATTTCCAACATGTTATGTTAATGAAAGGACTGTAGGCTAGCTGCCACTCAGTTGTATCTGTTTGTTAAGGGTGCATTAAGGAGATGCACCAGTGTGTCTCTGGGGTTCTTGTGTTCCTGCCATATTCTCTGCTTTCACTGACCGCTAACGTTCTTCCTTAGCGTCGATTTCTCAAGAAACAATAATGGAGAAACTGTAGATGGCACACGTGTCAAGACAAGTCAATATGCTTTTATTGTCATTTCAACCATTTATAGCTTACACAGTACACAGTGAAATGAGACAACGTTTCTCCAGGATAATGGTGCTGCATAAAACAAAAAAAACTGAGATGTATTGTATGAATTTTAAACCAACAACGCCACTGGCATTACATTATCAATCCAGGAAGTGGAAAATAAAGATCATACCATCAGTTTGTCTACCGATTCTGGGACACCGACTTGAAAGAAAGGTGCAAGAATGTGCTAATGAGTGCGTTTGAGACAGCGATCGTTTTATGTGGAAAGATGATAGCCGGTTTATTCTATGACCTGGAGCATGAAATGGAAAGAAATTGATTTCAGCCTTCTCCTTTAATTTAGTTTCAATCCTGTTGAATGCCTAAATGTGATTGGTCATATTTCTAGTAGTTCTAATAGTTTTCTATTACAGTAACCATGGAGTCACATGGGTGTGGTGAGTCCTCAGTGTCAGTGATAAAGCACTGTCACAGGGAAACTCTACATTTTACAGACATATAAATGTCTTTACAACAGAAATTAAGAAGTTGATGCTTTGCAGTTTCTCGTTAACATAATAATCTTCCTTTTTTTTTAATAGACATTCAACAGGCCCCTTCGTGTCCCTCAATAGTTATTATTCATCCAGGGTCACATGAAGCGAGATTTGTTTTTTAAAAAGGGAGTTAAAAAAAACTTGTTCTTCCATCTGTTATTGGCTGTATTTTTAATCTGAGCCTGAAGGGAGCAGCTTTGAGTCCAGGTTGCACCAATTGCCAACTTCGCCCTCTGCTCTCTCATGGAGAACTCAAAGCTGGCAAATGTTTGGACAGCTCATGGCTGTGTTGGAGATGTGGGCAGTGCCAAGCAATCAAATATGCAGAGCTGGGCAGTGACCTCAGGAAGTGAACAAGACTGCTCAGGAGAGGGAGGGAGTGACAAGAAGGATGCGCCATCTGGCTCCGAGAGATAAACACTGTGTGTCATGACACTCCCTCCATCTTAATCATCTTCTTGTCTCTATATTTCTAAACCGATAGCGAGTAGTGCCAACGACACTGAGGCTGATGAGGAGAACCAACTGGCTGGCAAGTGAGTAGAATTATTGCATGTGAATAGGATTTGATCTCATCTGGTGCTAATAGGCCTTCTCGCATTGCCAGTGTGACAAATGATCAACTGTACGCACTGTATACTGTGTGTGTGTGTGTGTGTGTGT
>JAOTRN010000009.1:17324745-17335408 GCA_028566695.1 Bagroides melapterus
AGTAAGGTGCAGCATTCAAATCATGGAAATAGTGTGTGTGTGTGTGTGTGTGTGTGTGTGTGTGTGTGTGTGTGTGTTGTGAAGGGCAGGGTTGAAGGTCAGAGTTTTCCAGGCCTGCAGTCAGAGAGGTAATGAAGCGTCTCTCACAGCTGCTAGGAGAGCAGGTCAAGCCTCGAGTGAGAGCAGATGCAGAAGGTCAGACAGAGAGAGGAGGCAGGAGAGCGAGGGGAAGTCAAAATAAAAATAGGTTAAGTGGGAAAACACAGGACTCAAATGAAGAATCACACTTGTATATGTAGAATAAAATTGTTTTAACTCTACGTTTTGAAACCGTATTAAGTTGAATTCATTATCCGGCTGTTGTCATGGCAACAGGAATTAAAGAGGAGAAATGAGTTCACATAACTTCTGTTCCTCATCACAAAACATCTACAATCTGTGAAGTGTTAAAGTTAACGTGTTTCCTCTGAGAAGTGTGAACCAATACAAACCACGTCTTTTTTCACCATAAAAGATCCTCACTATTGGCTAGTGTCCCTGTGATTGACAGCTGAGAGACAGCCCCTCCCACCCAGACAGAATGCACAGTTTTAATCTCAGCTTTCTGTCACATCTGGGAATTAAATACAGCCTATTGTTAATCTTCCCCTGCTATATTAAAAGTGTTTGTTTTATCTTTAATCCTTTAACCCATTGAATGGAATTTCCTACAATGTCCTACAACGGGGTAGGGAATCTACTAGAACGAAAGATCTGCCGAAGAATGTCCATGTGTCACGATTTTCACGATGATGACAATTCTGAGATCACTCCAACTCCAGCTGTGTTGCGCTTCATGAAGATTTCAGAGCTTCATTGAGACGAGGCCACCCCTGCTAGGATCCTGGGGCATCTGGAGAAGTACCTGTTCCAGTTGGATTCCGCTTCATGAAGTTTTAGGCCTTTCAAAAGGACATACCGTCGAGGACAACCTCCTAACTTGTCGGACTGTACATCTCTTTAATTAATCCAGTGTCACCCAAATGAGGATGAGGTTCCCTTTTGAGTCCGGTTCCTCTCAAGGTTTCTTCCTCTTCCATCTAAAGGAGTTTTTTCTTGCCACAGTCACCAGAGTCACCTCAGGCTTGCTCAATGGGGATAAATACAAACACACTAAATAAATAGCTATTAATCTTGATTTATTAATTTTTGTATAATTTCCTAGTATTTTGTTACAACTGTTTTTTACGCTTATATTCTGTAAAGCTGCTTTGAGACAATGTCTATTGTTAAAAGTGCTATACAAATAAAATTTAATTGATACCTCCAGGGAAGGGGATCGAACCCTGGTCTCTGGTGAGTAAACCCACATTTATGACATTTTGGCAGATGCCTTCATCCAGAGTGACGTAGGTTTATCTCATTATACAACTCAGCAAGGGTGAAGGGCCTTGCTTAGGGGCCCAGGCTTGTATTAGCTTGGTGGAATTGGATTCAAACTTGCAACCATCCAATCGGAAGTCCAACGCCTTAAACACCAGGCTATCACATCCCCCATCACCGAACCACAAAACTGAACATGCAAACCGAAACCCCAGCAAAGATTAGTCCTTTAGTCAGCAAAGACTAATCCCAAACAACAGGTACATATAGTGGAAGCAATCAGGGGAACATGAGGAACAAGTGTGTGGAATAACAGGACAGAGGATTGGACAGGACTAACACACATGGAATCACAAAACAAACTAAATCACATGGCACAAAAACACAACAGTGACATAAAAAAAAAACCCACCAGATCGCCCCCTGGTGGTCTGACAGGGAACTGTCCAAGCAGTCTATGGCAACAAGCTCTTTATATACATCAAAGGTTCTTCTTCTGATATTTGGAGAAAGTCTCTATATCCTGCTTTTCCACTGCTTTCCATCCTCTCTGGCAAGACGTGTGTAAGAGTTCTGCTTATAAAGTCGGGGTAACATCAGGTGCAAGTCCAGCGTGCTTGTGTGAGATGAGATTTAGAGGATGTGTCACCGAGGCAGTGAAATGGCAGAGGACGCGCTATTTCACACTTATTTTAGCCTCTGGACGTGAAGCCCTGTTCGCACACGTGAAATTCCACATGAAATTCCTTCTCAGTACTCTCTATAATACTGTCTCTCACAATGTGAGAAATACTTCAACATGTGATTATTTGTAAACACATGAAGTTAGAGGCCTCACTAGACCCTTATTCCTGAGGCCCAGTAAAACTCTCACAAGAAAACAGTATTTTTTTTTAACTCCGCCCCATTTGCTGTGCTCCTTTCCTTTCTTTTCATTTTCCATTCCCTGTGAATAATAATTCATATTATGACACTGTAGCTAATTTACTTGGCAAAGACTTAATCGATAATATTAGCTTGTTAGCGTATAAAAAAATATTAAATACAAGTACTTTAAAATTAAAGTAACTGGTGTAATGAAAGTTAGTACGATGATTGCTTAACGTATCATTTCTTTCCTCAATATGCATATACACCAGAAGGAAAGCTTAGACGGAATAAATACACCTTGTCTTGTACAAATTAATGGAATAAAAATGTGATTTTAATGTGTTTTACTGTGACAGCCTGATATCATACTTATGTCTTTTTACCAGAGTTCAAAAAATAAGAAAAATGGAGTTTGTTTCTGTTTGGTTGTGTCCATCTTGATCAATAAATGTTTTTGTCATGTCTTACTCCACAGTGGTGGTTAATATGAAGCTCATATAAAAGTAGACACTCAGGAATTTTGGAATTTTTTTACCTAGACTGCTAGGGACAATAAATTCATAAACAGATTTCTGCTCTCTGAGATGCTCCTTGTATTTGTTCATAAATTTTCTCTACAACCACTAAAATTCTGTCCTGACTCATTTTAGATCAGACTCACAGCCAGAAAATCATATTATACTGATTTAAGATGTCTCATAAGTCCATTTCCAGGGGTGTGCTGGTATAAGCGGTTAATAAATCGTCTCATGATGCATGATATCAGACCTACGGAGCATTACCAGCCCGACTACGATTATATTTTACCAAATAGAGAGTAACTTTTACAGGCTGATGCTGATCCACAGCCAGGTGCCGTCACATCATTTCACTCCCAGCTGTTCTTCTTGCTTGCCAAGAGCTGAGGTTTAGCTAATGAGCTCATTAGGAGCAGGTGTTACCTACCTGTGCACTTGCCGGCACGATCACGTTCAACCCAGTGACCTTCGGCTGAGCGCGCCGATCAAAGCCTTTTGCCCTGATTAAACTCTGGGAACCCTGAATCGATCTAGACGGTTGATGGGGAAACCTGCTCGAGTAACTGCTCATCTTTACAGCTGCACACCTACTAGAGTAGATTAGACCATTCTGATTGGTCAGAAGGCGTCCATTCATTTCCTATAACAGCAGCTGTGGCAGTCATTTGGCTGACAGGTAAAATTCAGATTAATACACTTGTTCTAATACAGATATCATTGTTATGACCCAGTCTAGGGTTGAACCGAACAGACTATGTGCTCGGGATTCAATGAATTGATATCTTTACAAAGGTGGGGTAAGGAACGAAAGAGAGAGGAATTTCCACAAAGGTGTTGGTATATTTACAGAATGTGAATAAATAACGTGTATATATACAAATAACTGCACGCCATCTCTTCAGGGTGGGACAAGACCAAAATAATAACAAACAGGTCTAATAATTAATTCAATATCTTACCTGAAAGAAAAGAAAAAGAAATGGACGGCGGAGGCGGGATCAAGGCAGGCTAGGGCAGGCTGGAAACTGGCTTGGAACTGGACCTGTACCCAAACATACACAAAGAACACAAAGCATTCCCCAAATAAAGGGTTGTAACATCATCTACACAGGGATTGGTGTGTGTTTGCTGGATTGCAGAGTAAATATACAGATCATGCTTTTATTGATAGTCAAATTTATGGAAGGAGTCTCCAGTGTCAGAGCTTTATGAAAGTCTGAGATAAAGCTGTGTACTTTGCACTTTCTAAGTAAATAATAAAGCAGACTCCTTTTTTTTTGTCTTATTCACGTTCAGAGATTAAAACTAGCTGGTGATGAAACAACTCTTTAGAACTGCTGTAGCATGAGCGAGAAAAGGAATGAACTCTTTGTAAAATGCTAGCTGTAACTATGTAGAAACATAGAGTATAAAGAGTCATGTGTAGTTTATCACGTATTATTATTATGTTTGGCTGCACCATCCGAAGTAATCTTGTGTATCTTTAATTTAATGTACATAGAGTAACTAAAAGGTACGAGTTGTATGTCTATTGTGTTAACTGTTGATCAACAAATGTGTTTCATTTACATTCTCTACATTCGCCTCTGAGAAACTCAGGCACCAAATATTTTTGGAGCTGCCACCCAGGTGCTAAAATTAGCCCGTCTTTCTCCAGTGGGAACTTACTTAAAGTTCCTGAGAGAAACTCGCTGAGCTCCTCACTAACGATGTTCCTGCAGTGCAAATGTCTCTTTCTTTTATCGGTTCTATTTAATTGAAGAAGAAAGTTCGATTAATTTTCCAAACCATTCTTTATAAGAGCTCGTCCTACGTCCTCTGAGCATGTGGAGCGTCTGTCAGTGCGATAACTCATTGCCCGTCGTGTAAAAAACAACAATTCCCCAGGCCGAACGCTGTAGCTGGAGAGTACGCACGCCCCTTCTGACATCGTTTCTTTTTAAAATGAGCTCTGGCCTCAATCTGTTAGTTCAGCTCTCAGCGATACCCAGGCATTTTGATTCTGATGGCACGCTGTAAAGTTTGCACAGCTGAGGTCTAATAACTAAATTTGTCACAGAAAACGGTAGAGAATTGCTTTTCGGTCTGCATCATGATCCAGAATTATAACGACCCATAATCTGCTGATTTTAAGTCAAAACACGCTCACGTATGCCTTTTTGTATTTAGGAGCACAGCCAATAGAATGACCTTGGCCCTGAAGAGTAGTAAAGAGTAGTAAATATTTTCTTCCAGTATCACACAACAAAGGAATACAGCAAGAAGAGAAAGGAGGAAGAAGGATTTATTAGAAACAGGTTTATTTTATGACATATTGTATCGTAGGTATTGTATGTATGACAGGACTGTTTCTTCAAGATTTGGCTCCATGGTTATAAACTTTGACTTTCTCAGAAATAAAGGTTTTGGATTTGAAGCAAAATCGACCAGCCGATCAACAACATAGCTCGAACAGGCCAGACTGAAAAAACAGGGTGAAAATAAACTTTAATGAACGTATAGCTAGACTTGATAGTCTTTGAGGTGAATTGAGGTTTGTGGTGAAGCAGTGTGATTAGAACTCTGGTGTGAGTGCCTGAGTAACACGTCATGGCAGATCAGGTGATAGGGCTTGTGTTTTATTCTTTGGCTGATGGCTCTGGGGAATGGAGTTTGTGTGCAGACGGTGCTGATGTAACAATCCCAGAATTACTGTAGCCACAAGTATGTTCTTGTATTTCCCCTAGTGCACATCCAGAGAGGATTCCTCCTTAAATTGCTCCTCCTGGGATTCTATTTTTTGACAGACCACCAAGAGGGCTGACCTAGAAGAGGCATTTTTACCAACTGACTGACTGCCTGATCCCCGTTGCTGAAAACCACACAAGCAGGACTTCCTTTGGGAATCTGTAATATTTGTTACGGATGCTAGAAAGCCATAAATTTTCACTCTGTTTGTATGGCACCATCCATCATCTGTTCTTCTTCAGTATGCGAGAAACTTGATCAGAATCTCACTGGATCCGGTGGAGGATCCAGGAACACTGGGCACAAGGCAGGTGAATGGGATATAATATTCTCCTAGGTCAAGAAGGCCAGCCAAGGATTCTCAAAACCATGGCACAAATTCCAGGGGGATGAAGATTTTCTTGGGTTATATCAAAATGTTTTTAAGCCCCCTGTGAGATATAATCATTCCAGCAGGTCCTGAGTCTGCCCCTAAATCTCTCTCCAGGAGAACATGCCAAGATTCAAGTCTGTCAAAGATTAGGCATTCCAATCTATTCTATCAGACTCTCCCCTTACATCTGTTCAGCAACAGCGGCCATACTGGGGTTTCAAAAAAACTATGACAATTTCCAACAAAGACTCTGGATGAGGAACAATCAGTATAAAAGAATGAAAACAATTGGCTTGGCAGGAAAGCCAATTCTCTAAAGATATATGGAAGATGTCCAAATGATTACAGTCACAGTTACTTTTACTTTTGCTAATTGGCTAAACTTGATTTGGTTTTTAGCATGTGCTAATGCTGTTAGCATAGAATCACTGATCTGTGCTAGCATTTTTGTGGTAAAAGTCTCTTTTTTTTCTCAGCCTGTCAGGATTTTCTTGTTGGATCCTTTAGAATTGAATTAAAAGCTAAAAAAAAAAAAGTGTCATGATTCAAAGCTAAATTTCCCTTTGAAACCTGGCCTCAGGAGTAGAGTTGGGGATTTGTGCTTTCAGACAAACACATTCACTCGCTTCCATATAGTAATAACCTTCAGAATAGTTTGAACTACAGACACTCAGAGGCTCCGGTGATTATTATTATACGTGCAGAACTGCCAGAGTTCTGAGGGCTAGGAGAAAGAAAATAAGAAAACTGTGTAAAAACTATAATGCTGGTGGCGTATTAACGTGCCAAGGTTGGAGCTTCTGACTATAAGTCCAGTCTGGTTAAATGTGACAGGAGGTCCATGACCTTGATTTTCATCCAGTCAACATTTCCATCATGTCCTTGAGCAAAGCATTTCATTTTAAGTACAGTAGCTGCAGCAGGTGCAACACCAAGTTATCGAGCTCACATCTCATCAATCAGTGGAGCCTAGAGGAAGGGAAATGAGCTCTCAACATCCCTACCCTGAAAATAATGGATCTTTCAGGAAGTATAATGCAGTGTGCTTTGAATCCAGCCCCGCAGGACCACGACACTGCACAATGCAATAGAAGGTATTAATTCATTATCACACAACCTGGATTTGGACAGCTCTGCTCTTGAGGGTTCATCCACAGTTTAGAGAAAACCAGGAAAATGCCAAGAGCATGCAATGCTTCATCTTCAAGAAGTGCTTTATCCTGGTCAGGGTAACAGCGAGGCAGGAACCTATCCAAATAACAGTGGGTGCAAGCAGAAATACGTACTTTCAGGACAGTAGTGGACCAAAGGTTAAGGTTCTGGGTTACTGGAGCTCAGAAGGTTAAGGTTTTTGCCCCAGTGCCTAGCTGCCACTGTTGTATGGCCCTTTAACAAGGCCCTTAACCCTCTCTGCTCTAGGGAAGCTGAAATATGGCTCTTTGCTCTGACCCCATCTTCATGGTTGACCCTGTGCTTAGACCCCAGCTTCATGGTTGACCCTGTGCTTTGACCCCAGCATCATAGCTGACCCTATGCTCTGACCCCAGCTTCATGAACAACCCTTTGCGCTGACCCCAGCTTTTTGGTTACCCCGGTGCTCTGACCCGAGCTTCATGGTTAACCCTGTGTTCTGACCCGAGCTTCATGGCTAACCCGGTGCTCTGAACCCAACTTCATGGTTAACCCTGTGTTCTGACCCCAGCTTCATGGCTAACCCTGTGCTCTGACCCCAGCTTCATGGCTAACCCTGTGCTCTGACTCCAGCTTCTTAGCTGACTCTGTGATCTGACCCCAGCTGCACGGCAGACCCCGTGTTCTGATCTATATGTATATAAAACTGGCAAATACAGCCTTTATCTTCTTTACCCTGGATGGGATGCCAGGTCATTTCAAGGCACCCACATTTACTCACCCCTAAATTGCCAGTCTAATTTTCTGAGAGGTGGCAACTAAGGGCTCGGGCAGATAGTAAACAGATAGCAAACAGTAACCATAGCTCAGGATGGGGAAAAGTACCCTGAAGCTGTAAGCTATCAACACTACCTTCTGAGTCACTGTGCTGCTCAAACATGACTTTAATTGAGCTCTGTTTTGTTGCCAAGATAGTTACTGTTTTTGCTACATACAAGTTTCAAGCTGAAAATAAAATCTCTGTGTATAAATGTCTAAAAGCTCAAGGACACAAGAAATAATAGCATTAGTAGAGGCAGGTCGTGATGAAGGCTCGGTCTGTGAGTTGTGTGTGTATTTGTGAAACAGAATGAGTGAAACCGAGAAAGTGTGTGTGAGCAACAGACAGAGAAATGAGGGAGGGTAACAGCAGAAGGTGGGAAAGTGAGAATGAGAAAAGGTGAAAGAGAATTAAAGGTTAAAAGAGGAAAGAAAACCGAGCTGAGAAATTGAGAAGAAATAAGAAAGAGGTGATCCGAACACAGGAAGTGTAACAGTGCCCCCTAGAGATGCCATCACACAAGGCTACACATTGATCTCATAGTCATGTATGCTGTATTGATGTCTGTGCCAATTTCCCACATTCATTCCTCATAATACAAGCATGGAAAAGTACAACCTGTGAGATCAGAGCGGGCAACATGAAGAGCAGGGCATGCTGGGAGCGAGATGAGTCTGTACCACTTCAGGACATTGATCGCTGAGTCGCCAAACAAGAACAGACTGAACTCAGTCCTCAATTTCCAGCCTTTCGTTCCTGATATGTACGGTGCTCAGGTATGAAGTTGGGTACGGTTGTAGAGGGAAAACATTGTGATAGATTATAAAGTGATGATTCTAAATAGATATTTATCTACTATATTAAATAATTAACAGTATAATCTCCCACCTTGTAAAACTCTTGATGAGGTTAGAAACTAAATTCAACATATTGTATGAAATACATTATAACATTGATTCCTTTGGTCCACTGATGATAGAGTCAGTGTTTGATTTCAACAATAAAGGTAAAAATAAATAATAAAGGTAATATTGTGGTGATTTAAGACATTTTTAACAGTTCAGGTTCTTAATCCATTTTATTAAATGTACATGGGTCACAGATGATATTTAGCTCCTGATTCAAATTTGATCGACTTTTCACCAACCTTGCAAAGATCCTCAGCTGATTAATGGCCTCTGTCAAAACTCAGAGTCGTGTTTAGCTAAAAGACAGCCTGAGGTTCTCACCAGCACATTTAGTTTTACAGTTACTGATCCTATAAATACTTAATGTTCTGCCAATACAGTCTTCACAAATTATGCAATTAAAGCCCTTGCTTTTGAAACAGTGAAGAAAAGCTTTCTTCTGAGCTTAAATCCTCTTTAAGCTTTTTTTTTTTTTTTTTTACCAGTACACTGGTCTTCCAGTCCCCAAGTGGTTTGAGCTTTATACTAGTGGGACATGACAAAGCCATTCAATGCTGAACATGGACACAATAAAACAGGAGCACCTTGGGAAAAAAATTCAATACTGTCTCTTTAAATCTTTAAAACCTGGCCTAAGAAATATATATTTATTTCAAAATATATATTTCTTTTTTATTATTATACCTGGTTCTCATAGAGCTTAAAAGGAAGTGAAGTTTGTGCTCTCTCTCGCTCACTCTCTCTCTCTCTCTCTCTCTCTCTGAGTGTATATATGTCAGTGAGCTGAAAAGCTGCAACTTTCTTTGTTTTTCCACAAGTCTTACATTACTTTTTCTTACACTAGCTTGTCTCACTCAGAAAATGACACAGTGCAGAGTATTTGCCCAAGCTCGGGCTACAGCTGCTCCATAAAGAGATATACGGTTAAGTTTTTAATCAGGTTCACTATAAAAAGTTCAAGTTTACCTTTTACTACATTTTTAATGATCAACAACAAGTTGTACTGTATATATTCATTCCGGAGAAACCATGATGCAGTTCTTCCTCATAAAAAGTCATAGAGAAACGTCTAAAATGCGAATGGCTCATTATAAGCCCAAGGGGCAGTAAGGAGATTAAACACTCTGTCAGTTTGTTTCCACTGACGTGTTGCAGTTAGGACATTGGTATCTACTGATGATCACTTAGACTTTGTAAAATCTCAGAGCTGCTAAGATGAGACCCTGAAAACTGATAAGTGTATATTATTTATGTCATGTACACTTCACAAACTTAAATTCCTTCATCACACTGGCTATTAAAGGATGCTATTTATATAATTAAAACTTAATCATCCACAATGATAAGACTGGATTTGATTGGAATAAATGCTTGTTATTATAAGATCTATTATTTGAGATCCAGGATGATCTTCAAGTCCTCGTTTTGTTATGATGATATGTGTGTGTGTGTGTGTGTATGTATATATATATACACACACACACACACATTTCATCATAACAAAACGAGGACTTGAAGATCAATGCCCATTGTAAAATGTGCTATATAAATAAATCTGAATTGAATTGAATTGAACTGAATTGAATTGAATATTCCAGTCCTACTGGATCTTTATCCAGTAGATTTCTAAAAGACGCTAACAAAATAAACTTGAAAAGCAATATTTATTTGTCTATAAATTTATTTATATTTATTTGTCTATTTTATTTATATTTATTTGTCTATTTATTTATAAATAAATATTGCTTTTCAAGTTTTTTTTTTGTTTTTTTCAGTTATCCTTTCGTTTACCAAATCTGCTACCAAATCTTCATCAAGTAGACGCTAACAAAAAAAACTTGAAAAGCAATACTTATTTGTCGTTCTATCTATCTATCTAGATAGATAGATAGATAGATAGATAGATAGATAGATAGATAGATAGATAAAACGACAAATAAGTATTGCTTTTCAA
>JAOTRN010000009.1:17408919-17419329 GCA_028566695.1 Bagroides melapterus
GTCAAATTTATTTATGTCAGGACAGACATAAATAAACCAACTGAGCACGAGGAATCCATGCAAATCTCTTTGTTTCTCTAGCTGACATTGAAGATGGGTGTCAGTTACTCTTTCAAGAACAATAACATAATGCAGCATGTCAAATATGAAAATCAGGGTAAGGAATGTTTCTAACTGCTTGACTTACATGCAAATTACATAACTGATCGACACATCAAGACAGTTCAGTTCTGCATGAATGCTGTGCAAACACAGAGCTTGTGTTACAGCCAATGCAAATATGGCACAAAAGAAACCTGCGTGTTTATTAAATTACTTCGTGTTAGAAGTAATTGGGCATGACTGTAGATTCTGGAATTGCAAATTCATATGCCGAATTCTGGATTCTGATTGGTCAGGAAGAGATTTAAGAGTTTAAAACATGTTAATGGAGGAATCAAGTAACTCAGTATTCAGTAACTGTGAGAGTGAAACTAGTAGTATATGACAGTGACAAATGGAAATTTGGAGTTATCACCACACCCTGGGAGATGAGGACAGTAAATATTGTATTAATGTTTTGCTCTGAGTTTGGAAGCAAACCTAAACATCAAGATATACTCGCTCACTTCTACACATAGTGTCACAGATTTTAGCAAATCATTGTTAACATATTCAGCTTGTACGTTATGGATTTGGTTTAAGCCCCACCTGTGTGAGTTTTAAAAACTTTATCATTCTTCCTAATGTTTAATTCACACACACACAGACACAGACAAGTACATCTACAGCCAAGTACAGACAGACACAGACAGACAGAGACACAGACAGACAAACAGAAACAGACAGACTCACACAGACAGAGACACAGACAGACAGACAGACAGACACAGAGACACAGACAGACAGACAGACACAGAGACACAGACAGACAGACACAGAAATTCAGACAGACAGACAGACAGAGTGACACAGGCAGGCTCACACAGACACAGAGACACAGACAGACAGACACATAAATTCAGACAGACAGGCAGACACAGAGATACAGACAGACAGACACAGAGATACAGACAGACAGACAAAGAGACACAGACAGACTCACACAGACAGACACAGACACATACAGACTTACAGACAGAGACACAGACAGACAGACACAGACAGACAGAGACGGATGGATACACTTTTATGTGAACTTTCTATTAAAGCTTCAAGCAAATTTACTGATGTCAATGCAAATTCATTTAACCAAACTGAACCCACTGTGGTTTCCACAAACATGAACAGGAAGTAAAACGTGTTCCTTATTCATTCTGTCTCACCTGTGATGGGCACATCCGGCCTGGGCTGTTCCCGCCTCCATGACGGCACAAACACAGTAACATCAGTGTGTCCTCGATCCAGGAAGTAGTTCACAGCCAGTTGGATTCCCAGGCAGGAGAAAACTTCCTTGTTCCCATGACTGTATAGAGATTTTACAGAGAGATTCATCATTAGGTAACACTCGAGTCTAAAGTAAATTTCTTAAGAAATGCTTCAGAATATTACACACAACCACACACAGACAATTCATATGAAATTGAAATGAAAGAATCCACAACCTCAGTCTGGTGTAAAGATCAAAACTTTAAAATGTTTAATTTAAAAACTACAAAAATTATTTACTGACATTTTGGAAATTTTGAACAAATCACAATGAACATCAATATTATAAAAAATACAGACATGCTAAATAATTTCTTTTGAACTTTCTGAGTAATCATTTCTACAATGTTATATGAACTACATTTTTAAAAAATAAAAAATAAAATAAAAACACTGAAATAATTAAATAATTAAACACTCGATGCCATACTATTATAGGTGCTTTGTCTAAGTAGAGAAGCTTATAGCTTTGCCTACCAAATCTGTAAATTTCCTCATTTTTTGTGGTTTGTTGACGTTTTATTTTTATTTTATTTCACCTCCTACACTAGTAGCAGTAAAACATTTTCATAGAAAAGTTAAAATCATAAAAAAGGAATATATTAAGTAATAGGGTCCGAACTACAAATTAAACCTGATTTTAAAATTAAACCTCCTCATCATTAAGCCATAGTGCAATGTAGTAGGGGCGGAGCCATGCTGTATGAAACCACACCCACCAGAATAGAATTTTTTGGAATATGTTATAGAGCTGAAATGGAATTGAATGGGATTTTCACCATATGGTTTATGCAATCTGTCTGACATTTTTGACACAAATAATGAATTAAATTGAAAAATTATGCAAAGGTAGGAAAGGTAGGAAAATATAAATGAATAAATAAATAAATAAATAAATAAATAAATAAATAAATAATTTTTTAAAAAATGAAAAGAAAAAATTAAATTAATGGGAAACAGTTACCATACAGTCATGTCAGTTCTGGCTGCATGCCTTTCATCTTGTATTCTCATAAAAAGGGTGGAGGCGAATTTGCATAGCAGGAGAACAAGATACGATATGTCTTCAGTGTACTATTCACCCCTAGGCTTCTGTGAACTGTTTGTACCCGCCTTAGAAAATACTTTCTGTTCTTACATTAAGCTTTGATTGTAAAAAAAAAATAAATAAATAAAAAATATTTTTATGTGCTAAAATTGTACTTTTAGCACATAAAAGATTTTTTAATTATAAAAGGAAAAATTACATTTATATTACAAAGGTTATGTTCCGTGTCATTTTTGATATCCTGAGAGGAATACAGTGAAATAAAAATACATGTGCTTAAATTAAATGTTTGTAAATTCGAACCGAAGCGATGGCTGTTTTACTAGACTTAAATCTGTTTATATTAATAGGAGTTTTAAAGCTGTTTAGGTATTTAAAAAACTAATTTAAAATCAATCTGTGTTACTCAATCTGCATATTGTTAACATGCAATATGTGAAGAATGAAATCATGGAATATTTGGAACAAAAAAGAAGCAAATTTAGATATAAAATTTGAATTAGATGTTTTCCTATTAGTAAGTGTGCACCAGAGCGCTGTTAAACCAACCGGTCTGATTGGTCAGAACTTGATTTATTTTCTTGCACAGAAGATCCGACACTTTATATTTTAATTATCATTTCTTTGGTAACAACTTAGACTTACAGAGGAAAAAACAAAACTAAAATATGATAAATCTAATCGTTGTTTGGGGTTGGGTTTTGTTTCGCTGTCTTAAGCAGCTTTTAGATAAATATGCTCTTTAAGACTCATGTTTATCCGGTGACATGCTAATCGGACAAACAGACATTTAAGTTGAGAGATGTTAAATAGTTTCAATGAATGCACATGAGCCAATTTTAAAATCTCTTAATCCGTATCTAACGACACATGACATGAAGTCTTTGTGCTCGATATGTATACAGTGTTTTCTTAAGCAGCAGTTTGCTTCATTCAAACAGCAGATTTTTCACATAGTTCTAAGTGTAACAAACAAGAATTTGCATAGAACAGAGTCAAAGAGATTTTAGAGATAGAAGATCCGTCACTCCGTCCGTGTTAATGTGACAACAAAGGGTTAAAGAAACATCAGTGAAATAGTAAAAGATTTAGATACTTTATGTCCCTAGAAAATCTCAAAGCAGATTTACATACGTATAGAAACAGAATAAAAAAATTTAAGTAAGTATAGAATAACCTTTTTTTTTATATCTCTAACATCTATCCCTAATGAGCAATCCACTTTGTATCTGTCCTCCACAAGACTGCAGAGGGTTTGGTCTTGTCTCATTGGAGTTATTAGAAAAATTCAATTTAATTTAATTCAATTTAATTTGCATAGCACTTTTAACAACATTGTCAGGAAGCAACTATATAAATTCTGGACGTAAATTATAAAAAGTGTTTAATTTCAATTTGTTCCAAATGATCAAGCCAGAGGTCAGGATGGTGAGAAAAAAACTCTTGAGACGATACGAGGAAGAAACTTTGAAAGGAACCCGACTGAAAACAGATCCTCCTTAGCTGAGTGAGACCTGAGAGTGTGATTCTAACTCATTACCCTTCTAACCCGTGTAACCAGGAAATTCATTAGTGTTAACATGAAGTCTATCTGTTGATGTTATCAACTGTTATATCAAGAAAATCATTTGCTGCTTGTTATAAAGTTGTTTTTAACTGATTCCACTAGATCATCTTAGTTATTTTTTTATAAAGAATACTTATCTTGGATCTGTTATTATCCTTGGATATAAATGGCTTTGTTGTTTTTTTGTATTTCTTTTTTGTTTGATACTTTCAATATTATTGATTAACATTTGTGCAATTTTGAGCATTTTGTTTGTTTTGTTCTTGTGTCTATTTCTCTTGACGGGTCTCATTTGTTTTCCTTGTAATCCATGTGCTGTAATGAAAAGCTCAATAAATAATTATTCCCAAAATGATTAAATAAATAATCTCAATACTGTTAATTCATTAACATCCAAACAAATCTTTTGTTTTGTGCACATTCAAATAACACAACCTACATCCCATACATACATGTTATGATTTCATCCCGTGGCTTAAGTGTACAATAACAGTGTGCTGGAGTAAGTGTTATTCCATAAACTGTTAAAGTAACATACTATATTTCTATTATTTTGATTATATCAATGGGTTAAAAAAGCAAATGATAATTCAGATATTAAATGGAATGTTAGACACAAATTGAGTGGTAATGTCACACCTTTTACTGGCTCATACTTCATAAAGGATTATTGGCGTCACTTTAATTCCAATACGAGTGTTTTGAATCGAGTCGAGGCAAAAACGTGAAAGTACAAAATGTTCTTCTGTGAGTTACTTTCCAGAACATGTCTACTAGCACATTCTGCTAACTGCTGGAACATCTCCAGGACTTCTTAGTAGTAGTTTTAAGGTATTTGATATTGCATCATAACTATAGTAGAGCTGATTACTGTTGATAGTCAACAATCCTGTTACTGAATTGCTAGTCACAGTTTATAGTTATACTGTACAGCTAATCATTTCTACTGTACTGACTCATCATTATTTCTACTTAATTGCTGATATTGTATCACTAGTTACTGTTTATTTTCCTTGATACTGTAACCATAGTCATTGTTTATAGATCACTGGTGTTTATTTATAATTGCTGATACTGCAATGCTAGCTCTTGTTTTCACTCATTGATATTGTAATACTAGTTAATTAACTGTATTACTGTAACTCTTGTTGTATTTATGGTCCTTGAATTTGTAAAGCTAGTCATTATATTTAGCATTGATATTGTATCAGTAGTCATTAATTCTAATTGTTCGTACTGTAACACTTTTCCTTATTTAATGTTGTTGATTGTATATATTATTGTAATGACAGCTGTTATTACATTCGTACACTGCGATACTGATATTGTAATGCTAGTCATTATTTATAGTTGATATCTTATTGCTAGACAGGATTTAGAGATGCTATTTTAATGCTAATCATTATTTATTGTTGATATTTTAATGCTAAATAATGTTCATTGTTGCTGTTGTAATGTTAGTCACTATTTATAGTGGATATTTTAATGCTAGTCAGTATTGCTGATATCTTAATGCTAGTCAGGATTTATAGTTGATATTTTACTGCTATATATTATTTATAGTTGCTGTTGCAACACTAGTCAGGATTTATAGTGGATATTTTATTGCTAGTCAGGATTTATGCTTGCTGTTGCGATGCTAGTCATTATTTATTTTTGATATTTTAAAGCTGGTCAGGATGTATAGTTCATATTTTAATGCTTTATATTATTTATACTTGCTGTTGTGAAGTTAGTCATTATTTATAGTTTATATTTTAATGCAAATAAGAATGTATAGGTGCTGCTGTAATGCTAGTCATTATTTAAAGGCTAATTGTTATTTACATTAATTCTCTTTTGGGTTGTTTTTTATTCACATTTTTCATTTAGGTTTAGAATTCCTAAATATCAGAGTCTCTGCTCCAACTATATTCTGATTCGTCAGTATTAGGTGCCTTTGACTATGACCATGACCATGGATTCTTGACTCACCTCATAGCTACATTGCTGCCATCTATCACTATTGGCTTGAGCGCATCTTCATCCTGAGCTGCTTCCTCTTGTTCAGCAGGATGAGATGAAACCTTGTGACTTTTCCTCTGGCTTTCACCATGTGGAACCTGTGGTGGTGGACTGGTAGAGCCCTCGGTCTCTGCTGCTCTCACCTGGATCAGCTCTCCCAGAATCCGGTTAGTGTCAGTGTCGAGGCCCAGTTTGAGTAGCACAGCTCGAACCTGAGTGTCGGTGAAGCCCAACTTTCTAAACAGATCCAGCTGAGGCTGGAACTCAGAGCTCAGGTCTGCTTGCCCCTTGGGCTGATTTTGCTCCATTTTACAAGACACCCATGTACATGTGTCTCCGTAGACGAAGGAGGACACATGCACAGTGCTGCAGTAATCAGTCCAAAGATATGTATCCAAAACTGGGGGAAAGGCAGTAGGTGAGAGACTGGCACCAATACTCATACTCAAACAGGTCTTCTCCTGAGTGCAGGCTTCTGGATAGAAGAGAAACACACATGCTTAGAGAGAGAGTTTGCATTTTGGGGAATTCCAATAATGAGCATGTCCTCAGGCAATAAGAACAGGTTTCATTTGGGATACTGTTGGCTAAAGGTGAATGACATCAGTGTTTTTTTTTAACCTTAACCCACTTCATTGTTATTTAAAGTAACAAGCAGATTCGGGTGGTGGGTGTTTGTGTTCTTCTAGTTTTTAAATAGTTTGTGAATGTGCTTTGAAGAGAAATAAAAAAAAATAAATCCACCTCCGTCAGCAACTCCGTCCTCTTGAACTGTGACCGAGAAATGTGACCAAATTGAAAGTGACGAAGCAGATTTATTATGAAATGAAAGTCAGACAGAAAGAACAAGTAGACAAATTTAAAGGGGAACTTCCCAATTTTTTTCTGTTTCAGTACAAAAACGTTATCAGACTTCTTATCATCCAAAACTCGATACTGATCCAATACAGACTCTCAATGTAACTGAATTGCGTTAAAATAAGGCAAAATCATTTGTACTAAAAATGTACGTATGAAAAAAAACGATTCAGATGCCGAATCTGATCTAATCTTGATCGATCCGATCCAAAATATTTAGCATGCCCTGAAGTATTACATTTCTTTATTTATTTAAAAAATGTGCTGGAACATCTGCAAGTTAGTTCCTGTCTTTCCCTCACCAGCTTTTCTCTCTTGAGGTCTTGTCCTAAAGACAGACTTTTTGTAGTTTCAATCAACAATGACCTTATATGGTTTACATTTAAGTTTGCGTTTTTCTGTCTCTCTGTGGTCCATGATGTTGCTTATAGCTTCTTGCCTTGTTTCCATAGCTCATGTTTATGGTTCTTACATAACCATTTTGTTTGTTTTATTTGTACTTTGCATAAAACAATGGTCTGACCAATGCTCAGCTACCAATAACAGAACTTTTTAGTGCAATCAGGTTCTCATGGATAATAATCAGCTGTTGTGGGAACATCAAGGAAGGAGGGAAAGAATTAACACCACAATGGAATAGCTCGAGTCCATGGACCCACTGAGTAAATTAGGGACAGTATGAACAGAGCCTCTAGGGTAATTTATATGAGGGTTCCATCAGGATAGCTCCTAAAGCTGTAAAGTGACGCTATCCATAAGCCCCTTAATATCAAAGGTTCTTGATCACTCTCACCAAATTATATTTTTTTCTGTCTCATTCTAAAGCATTGTTATTGTTGTTCTTTTTTGTACCTAACTAGAGCTTAAGAATCAGGGATTTAACTTACATTTCCAGGTACAAAATATGTAGCCTTGATGATACTACACTAGTGACCAAGAAGAGTATAGCTTGGTCAATTAATTTCTGAGCAATCGCACACACTTAATTTAACTGGATTTTTATTTGTCATGGATCAGCATCAAGGAGACAGCCTTTACAGGTGTAGTCTTAATACGTTCATTCGATTTTTTTGAACAATGACATAATAATTGGGTTCTATTTGTTTAAAAAAAAATTGTGATTTTTTTTCTGCACGATCTTCTAAGAAAGATAATAAGTAAGTTCATAACCTTGTAACCAGTCAGAATTGAGAATTTAAAAATCATGGCGCTATAAGTATTGTTTGTACACAAATATTTTCACAAAAAAATACAACTTGATTAAACAGTCTTAAAGACCAGAGTAGATCCTTCACCTATACAGTAATTTTAAAGTGTATAAAGTACATCATTTGACTTACTTTTAAACTAAATACACCATCCCGGGGTATTAAAGGTACAAATGAAACGTATAACTTATTTCCTTGATTCCTGAAAGCCCACATATATAAAATTTCCTGTGCCGGAGTTTAAACTGGATTTACCTGTTCACGAGTCAGTCCTTAACGACAGTGAAACTTCTCAGGTGTAGTCTTAATGAGTCGAAATCCTCCGTATCCAGTTTCCACCGCGCGTACAGTGTCTATCCGGTCACATTTCTGCTCACTGAGTAACTTTTAACGCAAATTATATGAAAGAAACTTCACCGCAACGCCGCAGCGTCTCCATGTCACTCCGGAGCTCAGCCCTGGTCCAATCTTCACTCTTAAACCCTGCACGGTTCCGCCTTCCGGTGTGGCGTGTACAGGAGGAGTGTACATGTAGACACACGTGTGAAGTTGTTACAGCGCTGCGCTCTTCGTTTTTCCGATAGCACGAGCGCAGGTCACGCGCCCAGTAGGAAGGCACGGAAGTAGGCAGAAGTTAGTACCAAATCTAATCTACAAAAAATCCCTGGCATTGACAAAAACGAACTCAAAATGTGTGCGGTTTCAGCATGACCACAAATGATCCTCACACGCAAGTAAATCCCAGATGTATCGCATCCAACAATATATTGTTTTATCTCGTTTTCTTTTGTTTTTTTATACATATGTTGGTAAATGCGCACGAGATGTCCACGAGAATCGCGGCACGTGCAGACCGGGAATTCATAATTTCAAGTTTGATTTTGTATATGTCATTATTTCAAGTTAATACTTCTTCATTTGATGATATATAAACCAAAAGTATGTGCAACCCTGACCGTCACACCCACATCTAGTTCTTCCCCAAACTGTTGCCTGAAGCATACATTTGTATAGAATGTATTTGTATGGTGTAAAATTTCCCTTCACTGTAACTTAAACCTGTTCCAGAACAACAATGCCACATACACAAAGCCATGTAGACACGGTGTGGAGGTAAAGGGTAGAGTAGAAGAACACAAGTGTCCTGCACTAAGCCCTGACTCTGACTCAACTCCACTAAACCCCTTTGGGATGAACTGGAACTGGAGTCTCGTAAACCTCCCAACATCAGAGTCTGATCTCACTAACAATTTGTAGCTGAAAGAATTTAACACGAATCCTCACAAATACGCTCCAACATCAGATGTAAAACCTTCTCAGAAGAGAAAAGAGGAGCTCATTATAAAAGTGAAGGGGAATAAATCTGCGTTAATGCCACACGTGTCCACACACATTTGGCCTTAGAGTGAATTTCTTACATTATAGTGTATCACATTACTTAAAATTAATATCTCATTATTTTGACATTAAATTAAACTATTTTAAGATCTTAGATTTCAACTTTAACAACTTATTTTTTTACTTAATTTTCAGCTCTGTGCCTTGTATCAATATATTATTTATATTGCATATAGATATCAAAGGGGGGCACAAACTTTTGCACTCAAGCATCTCTGTCTACTGAGCAAATACTGACATTTTGTAAAAGGCAAAGTTTAGATATGAATCTGGAGATGAACCACACCGGTACACAAACAGCAGAAAATAAACACACACGATGTTTTATCGTTATTTTGATCAGCGTTCATTTTGTGTTCATTTCTCCAAATACTGGAGCGACTTCATTAACATTCCTGAAGGCTGACAGCGAGATCTAAATTACGTGACTGAGTTTAATTTCATTATTTTTGTGTTCAATTTTATTTGTAAGATTTTATTTGTAGGATACACAACTTGCAGAGTCACGTGCGGTGAAGACAATTTGTGTATTCCTTCAAAATAAAGTCAAAGCTCTACAGACTAATATTAGAATTGATATTTTAGTGTTTCATTCATTCAGGATTTTTATTCTAATCAGGATTTTGGTGGATCTGCAGTCTGTCCTGGGAACGGGGTAGATAAGGTGGGAAAATATCCGGAATGGAAAAGGGGTTCATCAGAGTACACCACACACACACACACACACACACACACACACACGCACACACTTACACACACAACATATATACATCACAGGTAACACACTCACACACACACAGACGCACACACATAACATATATACATCACAGCTCACACACACACTGAAAACTATTAAAGATTTCTGTCTCTCTGTTTGTGTGTTTTGTGTGTGTGTGTGTGTGTGTGTGTGTGTGTGTGTG
>JAOTRN010000009.1:17443422-17455498 GCA_028566695.1 Bagroides melapterus
CCTGATCATTAAATCATGGCAGTTGAACATTCACAGCTAGTGAACTAAAAGAAACAGCTTGATATCTTCACATGATGTAACCGCTGATGAAGACCTCGTACTTGTCAGATCC
This sequence comes from Bagroides melapterus, assembly GCA_028566695.1. NCBI lineage: Eukaryota > Metazoa > Chordata > Actinopteri > Siluriformes > Bagridae > Bagroides > Bagroides melapterus. Next base: position 17,443,535 of record JAOTRN010000009.1, read on the forward strand.
TGAATTGACATGAATAAGTTATATAATACACTGCAGAATTCTCAAATCAGATGAATTTTCTTTAACAGCAGATCCAGCTGCAAGTCAAATCACAAGTTTATATTTACACACTCATTCTTAGCATCACAAACACATTATTGTTTCTATAGCAACATCCCGTTCACAAGGATCGGTACGGTGGACACTCCGCATAACCAAATAGTAACAACAGATTTAACTGAGTGCATGTTGCTATTTAAAAAAAAAAATTGTTTATTTAAAAAACCAGAAAAATCTTTTATTACCTATAAATTATATACAACGTATTGTGGTGTAATGTTTAAAATCTTTCTCGGGTAACGTAAGACTTACTTGGACTTCTTGTGTTTGGAGGATTTTTCAGGAGACAGTTCTCGGCTGGGGGTGCGCGACCCGGCTGAGCCTTTACCCCCCTCACGTTTAGGGTATTTTTTACGTCGCTCAATATCCAAACGCAGGTCCATTGACTCTCCTTCATATTTTTTACCATAATCCTGCAGAGACACAATGACACACACATTAATAGACATTGTTGTTACACAGACACAAACTCAGTATGTTCTAAACCCTGACTGAGGTTCATCTCACACTGTGGTGTAAGAGATTAGAATCAGAACGAAGGGTTTTATGTCAGGTTGGTAAAATGTTTCAGGCAAAAAAAAAAAACAAAAAAACAAAAAAAACAAATACAGCATTTAAACAAAATTCATTGATTGTCCTACAAACTGCAAATAAAAATAAAATGAACAAATAGATAAATAACTGCTTTCAACACTAAACATTATCATACAGTGAGGCAGAAATACATCAATGTACAAGACACTGAGGTCCAAACACCACACAAAGTGCCCCATCTACTGTTGGCCCAGAGAAATAAACACAGTGTAATATCGATCATATGGTGTTAATGAAGATATTTAATCCTCCAGAGATAACTTTCAATCTCAGGTTTGATATTTCTCTTGAGAAAATAAATTAAACAGAATTTTAGACATTTTAGATAATCAATTTCCGAATGTTACGTAGATTTGTTTAATTCGCTCACATTGTCGCCTTGGAGACAAATAATTAAACCCTCCGCACTTAAATTTATGCATATTGTGCTACAATACTATGCTTGGAAACAAACCTTTTCCTATAGCTAAGCTTTAATCTTTTATGAGCTCTAATGTAAAACTAAACAAGCAACATTAATTAAACCTGAGATGAAGAAAGAATTCGATTAGAAGAAGCTTAAATAAACCTTAAGGAACATGTGGGCAGATCTTTCTTTAATTGTTTCGTATTAAAATGACCCGAGCGGCAGAAGAATAATAGGTAGTGATGAACGTTGTGTGTATTGTAAATCTGAGTTTTTAACAATAAAGGTACATATCACATGGGAAAGTATCATGCTCCATGCTTTCCCCATGGTGATTAGTACAGAGCCCCACGTGTTCAAATGCACTTCCAAGGAGAAAATACTTACTATGGCTTTTGTTTAGATGTCCACCGAAAGGCTTGGACAACACCATCTCAATAGTCACTTCCATTCTCATTAGCCTTTTTGTTTGGGAATGAACGAACCCACTGAATAATCATATCTCATCATAGAAAAGCTGCTGAGGGGGGGACGAGGGTGTAAAGGTGTATACAAGAGGCTCTGTTGTATTTAGTATAATTGCACCTCCTTTAAAGGGGGAGGGGAGGTGTTGGGTTGGGGGGAGCATGGGGGAGAAAGCACACTGCTCTTTCAGCGGGCACACAAACTTCAGATTTTGAAAACGCTCGGTCACCTTGTAGTCGCTCTCTTCCATATCCTCAAACAGACGAGTGTGCTTCTTAAAAGCACTGGGAGACACATCAATTCTCCTGTGAGGAACAGAAACAGACAAAAAAAAAAAAAAAAAAAAGTGAGGACAACAAGGAAGAAAGTCACCTGTATTCAGTCAGGAGTAATAATCATCATCACCTTTAGCTCCCATTCTAATCAGGTTAACAGTCATTCCTTCACCTGTCTTATTATAACGTAGCGTGTCGATTTACAGAGAAAGCAGACACTGGAGACTCCATCCATTAACGTTAATCAGTGACAGGATTCTTAAAACTCTTGACTAATTATTAGCCTTGGACTGCAGAGTGTTGTACAAGTCCCTTTCTAAGCTGTTACCATTGAAACTAACGTATTAGTGCGCGTTCAAGCCCTTGTGGGTCACACTATGGTCTGAGCGAGATGGAGGGAACGTCTCAATTAACTATGGAAAAAAAAATTCTGCTGTTATAGAAAATTCATCATCATCATCATCAAATTCCACAGTAATTCTGTTAATTCTGTCATTCTGTGCATATTAATACCTGTGGATCTCAGGACTCTTTCTTTGCCTCATCATTTCCATCTGTGCAGCTTTTCTTTGGTACATGCCGAATCGCTCGTTCAGAGACATCCCAGATGAGCGAAAGTGTTGAGCTACCAAAAAAAATAAATAAATAAAAATAAAAAAATTTATTAAAATGATGCGCACTTGAAAACAAGGGAACCCTGAGGAACTCCAGACCATCACGAGCAGGATATCACAACAAGAACAAAAAGATAAGATGTTTAAGGTTAGGAGGTTACCTTTGATGTGATGGACGATGGTGACTATGTGTTGAGCAAACAGCTCTGATGGGCTGCGGCGAAGCTGAGCAGCCTGAATGTGCTGGAAAATGGAGTGGAACTCCTCATGATCTTTCTTAACAGGGTATATCAGATCCTGAGACAAACGTCTTTCTTTGGCTAAAGCACCAGAAGAACTAAAAATAAAAATAATAAAATAATAATAAAATTCAAGGAGTAGTGCGGGGGGAGCATGCAAATATATCAAATTCGTCATATAACGTTAATCTGGAAAACAGGTTTTTTTTTTAATATCATCATTTACCTCTCTGCTTCATCGTCAAACACTTTCAGACTAAAGTTAAATTCAGGCTCTTTCTTCTTAGAGGATCTGGCAGAAGGTGACGGCTCCCTGGCTGAAGGAAACAGGGGCTTGCTACGCTCTGTGCTTCTGGGCGGTGAAGGAGATGGACTCACGCGGTTCTTCTTCTTCTCTTTCTTCTTGGAGGCTTTCTCTTCTTTACGTGCTGCCTGCTTGCGGCTTCGGTAAAGCTCTTCCATCACGTGTTCTTCCTCCTCCATATCTTCTCCTCTTTGTGATGAATCTTTGTTGGACACGTAGTCATTGTCCCACTTCCCAAAACGCTCTTCAAACAGTTCCCGTGCAGACAGAGTGGCTTTGGCCTTGTACTTGGGTTCCTCCTCGGGTTTTCTCTCTCTCAGACTCTTCGAGTACTCCTCTTCCTCCTCGTCCAGAAACGGAAGTCCTTTATCTGCCTTTGGGTCGACATACTCCGGATCCATTTCGAAAACGCCTTTTTGTTTTCGGTTCATCTTCTCCTTTTCGCCATCACCGGTATTCTGATCTTCGCCCTGATTGTCATCCCAGTCGGATGCGGGTTTTTTCTTCTCTGCCAGAAACCTGTAGCAAATGATGAAAAGTGATTCTCCCACACATTTCCCTGTTAAAAACAATGTTAAATTCCTGAGTCTTTAAAGAGCTGAAGCTATAGTAGAGCTGAGCGATAAGGGAAAAATATTACAATCTACAATAAAAGAAGATCCTTTAGAAAACCACAGCTATACTACAACAGATTCTGCGTATTCTAACGATACGTATAATTCAAAAACCTGATACGACACGATACATTTTCAGTACAGCAGGAATAAGCCACGTCTGAACATGTGCCTTTTAAAGCAAGACTCAATTAATTAAAACAGCCATTTTTCCAGCGCATTAAGATGTTAGATCTCCCATTAGGGCATGTCTGGAGCACAGGGATCTAGCTAGATGTTACGTCACTGATGCTAACTAATCACAGATTGGTGACAGGTGGATTTCTGGGGGATGGGGCGTGGCCAGACATACACAATCGACGTCATGTACATGTCATGACATTAAAGAAGAAAAAGGACCAGAAGCAGAAAGTCGGGAGGGTAAATAGACAAGTAATTGTCTGAAACGAAATAAAATGAAATCAAATAAACTACACATGCATGTGCTCAGCAGTAGAGGAGATTATTGTACTAATCTATGTTCATGTTTTTTTAACGGCCATAGGGAGCGAAGATGCAGAGCACGACGCGGCATTGACTTCAGACAAGCAGGTTATTAAGAGAAGGCGAGAAGGAAACAGGATGAAATACAACACAATGTAGATTTGTTTCTCTTATTATTATTCATCTCGCCTCTTCTGATTAAGAGGAAATAACTTCTCACATAATACTAACAGTATTTTAGGACTATGACTTTGTGTTATGAAAAAGTCTTGTATCAATCAAAACAATAAATCGTATATATATCCCTGCCCTCAGCATTCATTCTCCAGGCTCCGAGCATGAGGTCCACAACCGAGTTCCTATCTAGGATCGTAATGCCTCCTAGCTCCTAGTACAAGTTCTTAGATCTTTGATCTAACTCAATAATCCTCTTATTCCCAATTGTCAAGCTTTGTCCTCCTAATTCCTTGCTCCAGTTCCACCTGCTCACAGGTCCAAGATCTGTAACTACTTCAACACAAGAGGAAGTGAAATTGACTTTTACACATTAAATAATTAACAGAAATTACAGGTTTATAAGTGATTATCGCCCAGCTCTACAATGCAGCTACTTATTATCTATTTACTAAAAAGAAATTTCAACTTATCACAAGCAAACATTGAGCACTAAAAACTGCACCACAGCAGACATGACTGACCAGGACTCGTTTTAGGAAATATACTTACATCGGCTAAGCTTTATCTCCTAAATTATGGGATTGCAAACAACCTCATTGCACAGGGCAACAGCCAGCAAGATTTGGTATTTTATTTGCGTTTGAAATGAGATGACTTCCATTTTAACCTTTTTTCTTCCAAGGAGCTTTGTTTGCTGTGCACAGACTAAACACATTTGAAAGAGTGATTATAAATCAAACACTGTGCGAGAGAAACAAAACAAAAAGAGAGGGATGTTGGTTTAAATAAAAGAGGACTGCAATTCTCAAACTCAGTGACATGGGCTTACTTTTTGAATGCTGTGGAAATGGCCGTTTTCTCTCCAGCCTTCATGTCTTCCTTGGAGAAGAAGCCAAAACCAGTTGATGTTGCTGCTGGCTTTGGAGGACTCTTGGAATCGGGAGCACTAATGCTTCTCCAGACAGAGGCACCGTTACCTGTAGCTCCAGAAAGGGACACTTTAACCTCAGGCTGAGTCCCTGGTGGAGCCGGTTGTTCCGGATTGGAAGTTTTCGGACTGGTGGTGTAGTCACTCATGCTCTCCCATTTGCTCGGCGGCTCCTCGGGAATGGGTGCAGAAGATTTGGGTTCTGTTTCCTTGCTGTTGCCTTTCCCTTCGTTTGGTGAGCTCTTGCTCTTTGACTCCTTAGATGGAGCTTTTCCAGAGTTGCGGCGGCGAGGGGACGGAGATCGCGAAGACGATCTAGAGTGGCGCGAGCGGGAAGAGGAGTTCCCGGAATAATGGGACCGGCTGCGGGTCCTGGAGCGCTTTCGGGGTGTGCGGGAGCGAGAGCGCCCCCGTTTGGGACTGTGGTGCTCATGGGATTGCTGCTGCTCACGGTGGCCTCCGTGCCAGTTATTGGAGCGATAACCGTAAGAGCCACCACCACCACCACCTCCTCCTCCTCCTCCACCACCACCTCCTCTGTGGTAGCCACGCGGATAATAACCACGGCCTCTGCCACGGTTATAATAGAAGGGTCTCCGGTAGCCACGAAAACCACGATTGTACCCCCGGTTGCCCTGAAAATCTCTTGATGGGTAGTTTCTTTCACGGCTATGAGATCGGGAGCGAGATCTGGAGCTAAGGGAAAAAAAAAAAAAGAAAGAAAACAAACCAGTAAATATTTTGTATTACGAGAGAAAGAGAGCGAGAAAGAGAGGGAGAGAGAGAGAGCGAGAGAGATAAGAAATCAAGTATGTATGTCAATTCCGTGAGGTTTTAGTACATAGATACTAAGGATCTGTAAAGCCCTGTTCAGACTCACCCCTACTGTGATCCGTTACACCTGCTGAGGTTAAAGCATTTTTATTAGCAAGTGGAATAAAGAAAACTAAAGCAGAGGCAGAACTTTTTCCCTAGAGTGTCGCTTATGTATCAGCAATCCTATTAATGCTCAAGACTCAAGATTTTAAGACAGTGATGCAGTGGAGTCTCAGGTAGAACCAAGCTCTTGAGTCTTGAGCTGTTGAGTATCACCTCTTGCATTCTGACAACAATGTACCCCCACTACAGGGCAAGAGCATAGCTAATTCTGGCTTCTGACTTGCTCTTTAACAATCTAATGACATCTGGATTTCTGTACAAGCTGCTTGTCCATTGTAAGAGGTGTTCTATGAATTTAAACTGAACAAGTCAGTAATTATTATGCAAACGCGGGTATGACATTTTCCACTTGGGGGCAGTATACAACTGTGCAGTTTTCTGCCATATAAGCTCAATGTTTCTATGGTTCCGTTTCAAGCTTCAATGCTCACACAGACACGTTCAGCATATAATAATACGAAAAAAGACACTAAATCATTTTAATAAACATTAGAACCTGAGCCAAAAGTTTGTGCGTTTAATGCAAGCAACAAATAAAAGAAGTAACTAAAATTTACACCTGCTTAGAGGGGAAAAAAAAAATACTGGTGGAATTTTCTCGTTAGAAAAATCATCAAAAGAAAGGTCTCTAAGCAACTCAGCAACTCCTTGACAACACAAACAAAGAAAGAAAGAGAAAGACTTGTGCAGTGACTAAAGGTCACAGTTCACCAGCACATTAGCTTCATTGGGCTTCACTGGGTTTGTAGAAAAAAAAATAATACCTTGGAGAATAATTGGCGTTTAGGGCCGAGTCACACACAGGAAGACAATAAGTTACCTGTAGCGATGCTTCCTGGACCTCGAGCGTGAACGGCTGCTGGAGCGAGATCGCGAATAAGACCTAGAGCGGGACCGAGACCTCGATCTGGATCGAGAGGGAGAAGGAGAATTCTTTGCCTTGGACATTTTGGAAATTGCGTCTTCTTCAAAACTAGCAGGGAGAAAGAAAGCAGAGATCAGAAGCGAGATAGAGAGATCACCTCAGGGGGTTTTATACTGACAGTTAGCTTGATTTGAATACACATCACTCCAAACAGAACTACATTATGCTCGTTCACTCACTCACCAAACTAGAGTACATGAAGTGGGCAGGGCTAATACTGTTTCCACTGACTCTCTTCATGATCACGAGGCTGATAGCACTCAGCTATTCCAGATCGATTTTATGAAAATACATATATTTACACTCTATTCTCTGAGGCTTTCCTTTGTACAAAAAAATAAAAAGAAAAAATTTTAAATAACCGGGTTTACACACAGGAGGATTTGCATTTAACATGCCAACAGAAACAAACAAAAAAGATAATATTTACACATCAAATGTCAACAAATATCTCTTTAAAAAAATGGGCAGATCAATGAGAACCAAAGTCCAATCTACTAGCGGGAGTTAATGTTTTTCCTGTCTCAGTCATTTCCACCCCCACATTGGATATTCCCAAAACTCAGACAAGTCAGACTGACGACCTAAAAGCTAATTAACATAACCAGATCTCCTCAGAACGTTGAAGCTTTTGTGCTAACACAGTAACTATGCAGACACCAGGATCCATTACAAGAATGACAAAAGTTTTCTTTTAAACACTAAAACGTTTCAGTGGTGTTTCTAACACACAGTTAACAAATGATAAACAAACAAAAACTGAGCCAAGAGATTTAATTTCACCTTGAGTTCCAATTTTTACATTGGCAGAAAGTGACCGAATCAAGAGCACTAAAGATGTAGGACAGAAAAGAAGGGGGCGGAGCTTCCAGGAGGTATCGGTCGACATCAGACGATTCAATACAACTGCAGTGTAATATCACATGAATGCAATAATATCTATCACACCAGCATTTGTGAGCTATGATTCTAAAATTATATTTTAGAAGCGCAACATGACTGAAATGTAAAGACGATGTATCTTCCAACCAAGAAAATACTCACCAATTTAGAAAAACTTTACGTTAGACTACTGATCAGAAAGTAATAAGCTTAAATCCCATGAGATAAACGTCAATTTCACTGGACAAGACTGTCCTCCAAATGGGGAAAATGTAAATGAGAACGCACTTGAGAAAGTCAAGAATACTGAGGTGTTGACAACTAGCGGCAGAGAGAAAAGTGTGAAAAGTGCAAAGCAATAAGATATTACAGGTAAAGAAATCCAGTCACTGTAGAGACTGGAATTGGATTCAGAGATGGAAATGCTCATGTATTTATTAAAAAAATAATTAAATGCATTTTTAAAAATTTTTTTTTAAATTTTTTGTTTATATTTTTTTTTTAATTTCTGATTTGTGTTAAATTTTTTAAAAATCTTCTCCAAAAAAAAAAAAAAAAAAAAAAAAAAAAAATCACAAGTAATTTTTTTCAGTATTAAAAAAAACTCCTCACAGTAAGTTTCTAATAGTTTCCGATTCATGTTTCCGTATCAGTAAAGCACAAGTGGCACCTGTAGCTAAAATCCTCCTCGTCTGCTCTAGATGATCGCGTATGAATTCTTCCCTGGTGTGAAATATGAACCGTTAGAAGTGTGAACTGTTTTTATTTTCCCCTGATGTCCGGAAACCTGTACTCCAACACTCAGATAACACTCAGATAAACACCCCCTCATTGTAGATTCAATCCTCTCTGGGGTTTTAAGCAAATGAATGAGGATGTGGTTAGGGCAAGAGATATAGTAACATCAACAGTATGAGGGACAGCAGTTACACAACCTGACACACATCCTGGACTACAACACCGCTTTAATACAGTCATCATACTGATACTGACACACATCAGCCTGGCTTCAATCACAAACCACCATCAGTGTTGAAGATTCATCAAAGATTATTTAACTTTACACAATTCAGGAGGAGTACATGACATTTTATATGAATTTTTTTTTATATTATTTTATTCCCAGACATTAATTAAATTGATTCTATTTTACATTTCAATTTGTATATTTTCCATTTTTAAAAAAATAAATAAAATAAAAAGTATTGATTTTTCAAAATGACGGCTGTTATGTAAGATATGGGTAATTTTAAAAATAATAATAGTTTCAGCTTCCCAGCTAATATGATGTAAAAGGACTGTGTGAGATCAAATGAAATTTATCCTACTCTCTATACAACCCTCAAGTCTCTCTTACATAAACACTTCGAGTCTGTCAGAAGATCCGATACCTGAAACATTTTCACATTTTATCTGAGTCAGTCCGATACTGAAAGCAGGTCTGATCAGTGCCATATCTATAAGATAAGAGCAACTTTATCTGCCCTGGAGTTTCCTGTGTGACTTGTTAAAAAATACAAATGAAAAATTCTTTTTTATTATTAAAAAATAATTAAATTAATTAAATTAATAGAAAGGCACAAGTAAGCAAAAAAAAAAAAAAATTTTTAATAAATGACAACCTGATGGTGATGGTGATGAATTCAAAACATAAGGTGAAGAAATAAAAAAAAAAAAATTTTCAAATAAAAATGTATAAGACGAATTATTTTAAAAACTATACATTCCAAATTTCTACTACAACGTTCAGCATGACAGCAAACCTTAATGTGATTATAATTATATTAAAAACAATTAAAATTTAACCTGAAATGTAATTTAACGTTAATAAAGGATTAATGAGGATAAACAGCGCTGCTGTAAGCTATCGACAAAATACATTTTAGATTTTAAAACGCATTCAGTCATTACTAATAAATTATATTAATAATCAGTTTAAGTGATAATGAAGTAATATAAACTGTAAATACAGATTATATCGACGTTCAGTCGATAAGGTGCTAGTTTTGCTAACAGTGTAAAAACAGCTAGCATCCCACAGCTAGCTAGTTTCAATAGAATGCAGCTGCGTTGCTAAGCTAACTCAGTTTCACGACGCAACGACTTTAAGCATCGATTTATAAATAAACCACGTCAGATAATAAATAAATTACAATTGTAAATTCTTTTCTAACAGGGTATGGCCTTACCTGTATAGTGGGGTCGCGCGCGCAGTCAGTTCGCTGTTACGGCTGCACAAACACGCGAGCTCTCTCACTCTGCTCTACAGCTCTATAGTAGCTTTTAGCTAATCTCCTCTAAAACCGTTTGTTTGTGTTTATTTTCACCAAAATTCACAAAACCTTTGTCACGACGAACATGAAAACTAATCGCGCTGCGGCCATTTGTGAGAGTGTCGGACCATTTGTTCTCCTGTGGAGAGTAAAGCGCACGAGCGAAAGGGTCAAATGTCCTTCCTGTTAGTTGCAAGCGTCAGGATTGCCAGATTACACAGCTTCACCCCTGCAAGGCCTCAATACCCAAATCACACGTGTTCAAAATGGCGCCTATCTGGGTTGCCAGGTCTGTAGTGAAACAACTTGTACCGATATCTTTAACTCAGAGGTGGTTGAGGATCCAGAATCTGTACTCGAGTAAAAGTATAAGTAAATACTTATGGAAATATTTACTCAAATAAAAGTCAAATTAACAATCTTAATAGTTACTTGACTAAGAGTAAAAAAAAGTATCCAATGGAAAAAACTACTCAAGTAGCTAGTTACTAGTTACTTCTGATCTGACTGATATGAAGTGAAATCCCAGAATTTCAAACTACTTTCACACACTCCTGACTTATTCCTGTCATATAAACTTATTGTTTTAAAAATCTCTCATTTATTACCATTTGACAGTAACGGAGGAACACCACCAAATGTAGTGAAGTAAAAGTAAAGTTTTTTCACTACAAATGTGAGTCTTGAGTAAGAGTAAATGTGCACATCTTTAAAGATACTCCAAAAGTACAGGTTACCCAAAAGATGTACTCAATTAAATGTAATGAAGTACATGTAATTTGTTACTACACACCTCTGCTCTAAACTATACTAGAAGAATCAGAATCAGAATCAGAAGAGAAAGAGAATGAAAAAAACCTCAAATTGTTCAGTGTAGTTCTAGTTTTCTGAAATTGAATCATCTGTAGCAGTGCAACGGCTGGTTTCAGTCAACCACATGATATTCTGCAGGCAGCAAACTACAGACTAGCTATAATGAGAGCTAAAGCTTTCAGAAACTTTTTTTTTATTTAATGATGCTAGCTGCTTATTTAGGTCTTTGTAAGCAAGGAATTTTAACTCACTGTAAGAATTCAGTATGAATTACACTGCATTTAGCCAGCTTTTCCACTAAAGTCTTTGCATACTGTAGCCATCTTGGAGTTTTTATACAGTCTAAGGTGAAAAGAACGCCAACGCCTTCATGAGCGCTTGTGTCCAGGCTGAGAGCTCGATCGTTCAATATAAACTAACAATTATGTAAAATGTCTATTTACTTCATTTTATAGAATGTAACACATGTGGGTCTGCTATGTGAACACACTTTGAGAACACAAGGCGTGTTGACACATAGAATAGAGCTGATACACTTGGTGTGTGAGTGCACCCCTGAATATGCATCCTGAAGGCCTCTTCACTGAGTGTTGTGAAACTAATACCCCCATCTCCATAACTAACACCTGTTACAGACGTCTTAGGGCGACTACAGTTAATCCCCGAGAGCTGTCTCTAGACTTCTGGCCAAGAACCATCACACATGGATGCACACAAAGAGCCACGTGGAGACGTATTCTCATCAATAAGAGACTAATATCAGAGAACATCACAATGTGCAACATTTCTGTTTTAATCTATGTCACACTTCAAGTTTTTAACTATAAACACAAGTCGAACACTCTGTACTACTATATTGACTTCGACATCCCTGTAAATCCAGGTATCAGTAGGCAAAGAAAAGAGGCGGAGCTTAAAAACACGAGTTTGTTCC
>JAOTRN010000009.1:17465826-17479621 GCA_028566695.1 Bagroides melapterus
AAAGGAGAAAAAAGAAAGAGAGAGAGAGAGAGAGAGAGAGAGAGAGAGAGAGAGAGAGAGAGAGACTTTGTTCTGTGTTGTTAAAGAGGAGCTGTTCGGGGGTGGGTGGGGGATCGAGACAGCAAAACCACACAGACGTGCACGCAGCATTTCTGTGGAATAATGACGTAAAGATTCTCCGTTCCCATGACGATCACCTGTTTCTGAAGACGAATGTTCTCTTCCTGCTCTGCGCGAGCTCTCTCCTGCGCCTCCTTCTCCTCCTGCAGACGCTGTCGCTCAGCCGTTAACCTCTCCTCCTCCTCCCTGCGCCTCCTCTCCTCCTCCTCACGCTGGGCAAGCTCTTCCTGTAGAGCTCTGAGCCACACACACTTAAAGATTATACATGTTAAAAATAAACACGTTATTTGCATACAACAATTACAGACCTACGAATATAAATAATATTAAAAGAGATGTGTATCACTTAATACATGTGTAGACTGGGTGTAGAAGGATTTCATTCATAAGTGCTGATGCTGTCTACATGGAAAATGACAAAACACTGGCATTCACACAAATGCTCTCATTTCACTTAAAACTCACATTCACATAAAATCCTCTCAAATTCAAATAATATCCTCTCACATTCACATAAAACAAAATCCTCTCACATTCACATAAAATCATCTCACATAAAATCCTCTAAAATTTAAATAAAATCCTCTCACATTCACATAAAACACTCACATTCAAATAAAATCCTCTCACATCCACATAAACTCTCACATTCACATAAAATCCTCTAAAATTCAAATAAAATCCTCTCTCATCCACATTAAAACTCACATTCACATAAAATCCTCTTACATTCTTATAAAACTCTCAAATTCAAATAAAATCTGCTCACATCCACATAAACTCTCACATTCACATAAAATTCTCTCAAATTCAAAATAAAACTCTCACATTCACATAAAATCCTCTCACATCTGCATTAAACTCTCTCATGTTCACCCACCTGTTTCTCTGCTCCTGCTCCAGTCTCTCCTGCTCCTCCTTCTCTCTCTGCTCTCGAGCTTGCCGTCGTTTTTCCGCCAGCACTCGGGTCGCCTCCTCCGGGTTCGTAGTACCTGCTGTTGGCTTGGTAACGGGAGGGGTGGGATCAGGTGGAGAAGTGGGCGTGGGCTCAGGGGTCTGAGGAACTGCTGTGACTGGCTGAGGGGCAGGAGCTGGTGTCGCTGGAGAGGCAGAGACTGTGATGGCAGGAACTGAAATAATAAAATAGAGGGGAATTGAATCATGGGATATAATTAAGTCTAAACATTACTTTCCAAATCCCTTCTACTTGACACCGCTGATCAGACTCACTTTTGGCGTCTTTAGCAGGTCCAGTTTGAGCCGGTTGTTCTTTCTTCGTCTCGGTCACAGTGATGGGGTTGACCGCGGGAGGCTGCACTCGAGCTGGGGTCTGTGCGCGTCTGGGTCGGGTTTTAGTGCCTGGAGGAGTTCGTCCTGAGGTGGTGGTGGATGGGGGTTTGGGGGAAATGGCAGGACAGGGGGACAGGGGACGACTCCTGGGGGGCGCAGGGGAGGAAACTCTGGTCTTAGCTTTAACACCGGTGCTGGACAAAAATACAGATTTTTATTTAGGAATCTTTAACAAGCTTTATAATCTTTATGATCAAACTCAAGCTTATTTACTTTAATATCTCAACCTAGTTAGACAGAAACAGCACAGAATTCAGACTGCAGTAATAACTGTGTCCATCCCATAATAATCTCTCTACGTGTACCCGTTTGCTGACTCACCTGAACTCAGGTTCGGGTCGTGGGATCGACTGGGACTGTCTCTTCTTCTGTACTTTCTCTTTACTGATAGCGTTCTTCTCTTTTTCATTCTCTCTCTCCTTGTCCTTCTTCTCCTTCTTAACCTGTCAAAAGCAAAGTGTTCGTAAGTGTGTGTACCTGTAGTGGACAAACAATAGAGTTATTTGTCTGTAAGATTGTGTACGCGTGCATGTACGTACGTGTGTGTATATGTGCGTGTGTGTGTGTGTGTGTGTATACCGGTGTGGAGTTACGTCTGCGTTGGCGCTGTGTGATGTCTGGTGTGCTTGAACTCCAGCGGTCTGTATTGTGCTGGTGGGAGCAGGCGGCTAACGGAGACGCAGACGGAGATCTGGAACACTGATCTGAGAACACACAAACACACAAAAACACACACACACACACACAGTAACCTATTCATTCATCCTGCTTGCACAGATCAATTATATCTGGTCTAAGTTTAGACTCCGGAACACTGCATTGTACTGCTCTTTAATTTGAGTTTACTGACTTAAATCTAATCTAAGATCAGACACTTTGAATGTATAACCAAAAGACTGAATGTATTAATCACAGTTTACAGCTGATTTAAACTCTAAGATAAGATTTATTTTATTTTATTAATTATGCAAATCTATGCATATCTGATAAGAGAGCTTCATGTAAATACATGTAGCTTGAAACACAAAATGCTTGTCAGAATGTCTAAAGATTAATTGTGTGTGTGTGTTACACTCACTAGGGTCGCTGCTGTTCAGGAGCGTAACTGCACTGCGGCTTCTAGCCAGGAAGGACAGTGTCGGGGTCATGAGTCTCTCCACGATGCGACTCTCCCATGGGCTCAGGCGAAGACTACGAGCTGCCAGAAGAGGGGGCTGTTAGTCTCCACACACACTACAACCCAAGCAACCTTCACACACACACCGAGACACTGCTCTCGAAAAATTTCTTCTAACCGGCATATGAGCTGAATTCAGTACATACTTCTCAATTATGACATTAAAAAAAACAAAACAGATTTTTAGGGTCCCACAATATTTGCAAAAAGAATGAATTTTATGAAGTATGAAGTTCTGAGTGGACCTATGATAATTATTGTGCTGTTAAACTAAACTTACATAAATAAAACAATATAAATAAAAGAAATATTAAATAAAAGAAATAAAATAAAAGGGTATATCTATATTTGTCCAACCTGTTTGTGTTGAGTACATTTTAGAATGGTAAATTCTAGGTTCGGGATTAGATAAATACATTTTAATATTAAGCAAAAGAGAAAGAACTAAACTAAATTTCTATTATTTTATATAAGATATAAAATATCTACGCTAAAACTACAGTTTTTAGTAAAACTAAAACCTGACACTTTTATTGTGAAATTATCACATGATCATATTGTTCATCTTGTTCTCCAGAGTGTGTTAAACACGTGAGCTCAGAGCTCCTCAAATACACATGCACTTCAGTACAGATTCATTTCCACTACATGAGCTTGTTCCGTGTATCACATTAACATGGATGTGTTTATTAGAACATTTTTTAATCATATCTGGTATTTTTGCATTATTTTAAATATGTGTCCAATCACACTGAATAAATCAAACAAACAAACAAAAATGCTCTTTTCAAAATGGTCTATTCAGAAGGGAAATGTTCTCATTACAAAGGAGTCGGGTGGATGGAGCCAAGCAGCTCTGTTCTAAGAGTGGGTGGAGCCAAGCAGCTCTGTTCTAAGAGTGGGTGGAGCTAAGCAGCTCGGTTCTAACAGTGGGTAGAGGTAAGCAGCTCTGTTCTAAGAGTGGGTGGAGCTAAGCAGCTAAGAATCACAAATGGATGGTTTTAATTAGGAAACACACACACACACACACACACACACACACACACACAGCCTGTACTTTGAAGCAAATGGTCTGTGTCTACGCAGGAGCAATAAACCTATTCAAGGTCATCAGCTATGCGCTGGTATTCTGCACAACCCTGTGTTGCTAAGCAACGACTGTTTTCCTCCCCTCACTGCAGCAAGACGTCCAGCTGTACAGATGCCACATGCTGTACCTTTATAATGTATAGATTTTAGTGTGTGTGTGTGTGTGTGGAGAAATGGAAGTTATAATTTGTATTTAAACAACAACACAGCCGAATTCTGGGTATGGGTATATGTGTGTGTGTGTGTTTGAGAGAGATATAAAAGAAAGATAATACACTTTGTTGTGGTACAGAAATCATTTTGTGTTGTGCTGCATCACACCACCACCACCACAGTGTGTATGAAAATAATACACACTGTGGTGTGTATGAAAATAAAACAAGTGCAGTCTTTTTTATACACTCTGTATATAAGTCTCTTGTGTTACTGTTTATGATTGTAGATATTCCCAGGATGACCCTGTGTGCCTCAATACTGATCCACGGTGAGCACAAGCACTTTCATTACTCTACTCACCAAACATTACAACACCATGCAGTTTTGTTCAGCTCATAGGTCCACCGTTAAAAATGTTTCGGTTAAACAGAACATTGTGGAAACCAATGGATATTTTTCGTTAGGGAGCATGTTATTAATCAGTGACATCCCAATTCCTCGTTAATGTGTTACATCATGTGTGATATTTATAATTTATAATTCAGTCACAGTCACATTCCAACACTGCACACGACACACAGAAGGAGAGGGACGACCCAAAACAAACACAACGGAGGAAAAAGAAGTGACTCATGAAAATAAAAAAAACAAAAAAAACAAAAACCACCACCACCACTACCACCAACACAACAACAAATAAGCAGCCATATCACTGCTAAACCACCACCACAAGCCATGAGATTAGAGATGTGTGGGCTAATGAAGAACACAAAATCACCCACAATGCAACACAGGGAGAAAGGGATTGACTGTGAGAATGACTAAAGATCACTAGGCACAAGCAGGCAGGCAGGCAGGAAGGTCACCAGAAACAACGGATTAACACAAAAAAAATTTATAAATAAAGATGGAGTCTGAAGGGTGGGGGGGTTGGTAGGGGGGGTGGACACGTACGCCGCTTGAGCTTACTTCGTTTGGGCGAGTTCCACAGCGTCGCCGACGACTTGGACAGCCTGTTGCTAATGACAGGCTCTGTCTGCCGTGGCAGGTTTACGGTGGAGGACGAGCATCTGCCTGCACCGGAGAGAACGCAACACACACACATATACAACCAGGTTCACTCAGGAACCCAGAGATTGAGGAAACCGACCAGGTGTAGGAGCTACGCCAGCAGGGTGAACCTGGAAACTGACTCACAAGTGTGCTCAGATGTGTACCATATACCACTTAGTGCATATACAGTCATGTGTTCACTTTATTCACATAAATATTCCACATGAACAGCACACTCAGTCCGAGTTTCAGCTACACACAAAAGTACAAATAATTAATAATTATAGCTAATAACCAAGCTAAATGTAGCTAGCACATAGCAGTTTAGTCTCAGTCATACTAAGCTTTTCGATAGATATTTACTAGATATTTACCAAGATCTACTTAAACTTAGCTATAGGTAACAGTATGGCTAATTATAGCTAATAACTGGAGTACATTAAGCTAGCACATAGGTTGTTTGGGAATACTAAGACTTATCCACCAAATATGCTATGTGTATTTATTCCGTGCAGTAAATGCTAATCTTCCAAAAAATATAGCCAATAACTGAGGTCAATGTAGCTAGCACATAGCTGTTTAGTCAAACTTAGCCTTTTATCAAAATATCTGAGGTAAATGTTGATCTTATTAAGAAAACATGAGACCCATTATTCACAATTAGTCCCAGAATAGTATGTTGTAAACTCACATAGTGTGATATCAATGTCATATCACCACAAACACACACACACACACACACACTCACAATCACACACACTATCCATGCTACAACCACACCACCAAGCATGTACAACAGAACTACGACCAACACTAAATAACTTTAGCATCTCACTGCCCACACAAACACACACACACTCACACACATACACACACACACACACACTCACGCGCATGAAATATCAAGGCTCCACATTTTTTCCTCTGAAGGAAACATATAACAAGAATGCCTTTACATCTAAGAGACAGTAAATATACAAATAATCCAAAACCATCGAAACCATTTTGTCTAAGAATGTACACCAGCGCTCCATGGTCTCTTTTATGTATAGCAGCAGTAAAGTATTTCTGTAAAATGATCTGTCTTGAACATATACCTTTGCACACCCAATAAATAAAGGAATAAAGCTGGCCATATTTCAGTGACTCCAGCTTTGTAAACTGTAGAAGTTTATCCAATCACACACAACTATGTACATTATTCGGCTGAAGGCAGCTCATCGATCCAGAGAACAGCTACAGGGCAAGAGAATTTCCACAGTTTGAATTGTGACTTGATAACATGGCTTGTTAAAAATGACCTGCCCTTTATAACAACGATCATCAATGGATCCCTCACATCTGGTCATGTAACATGTACCTTCAAGAGAGCAAGAAACCTGCTCTGGATACATCAGACATCAGTAACTACAGACCGGTATCACTCCTCTATTTTCTTTCAAAAATTCTTGAACGCATTGTGTATAACCAACTGTCTGTCTATCCCTCACAGAACAACCTGCAAGATCCCAACCAGTCTGGCTTTAAAGCAGCACATTCGACAGAGACTACCATTTTGGATGTCTCTGAGAAACTACAGTACATGCTGCTAGATCAGCCAAGCTTTATCTGTCCTCATCCTCCTTGTCCTTTCAGCAGCGTTTGATACGGTAAACCACAAGACTCTCTTGTCCACTCTCAGGAGTCTTGAAATTGGCTGATCAGCATGGGAATGGTTTGCGTCCTACCTGGAAGGTCGCTCATATCAGGTAACATGGAGGGGAGTAGACTCTCCACTGGTGTCCCACAGGGCTCAGTACTCTCTTAGTGAAGTTATTTCATCACACGGGTTCTCTTACCACTGCTATGCTGATGATACTCAACTTATCTTCTCCTTCCCACCCTCAGATACCACGGGTTCTGAACTGCTGATCATCCCAGGTGATTCATCCCCAGGTCAGGATCTTGTAATATCCCTACACAATGATCTGATCTCCCCTTCAGTCACAGCCTGCAACCTTGGGATAACCATGAACAATCAACTGTGCTTTTTTTCACATGTTGCTAACGTGACATGGTCATGTTGGCTTCTTCTCTACAACATTAGAATGATTCGGCCATTTTTCTCCACACAGGCTCTTCAGGTATTTGTTCAGTCTCTGGTAATTTCAAGACTGGATTACTAAAACTCACTGCTGGCAGGTCTACCTATGAACACAATTCATTGTCTGCAAATGATTCAAAATGCAGCTGCACGACTTGTGTTCATCTTGCCTGTTCTTACATACCACCCCGCTGCTGCGGTCCCTCCACTGGCTTCCAAGTAGCTGCCCACTTCAGATTCAAAACTCTAATGCTTGCCTACAAAGCCAAAAATGGAGCATATCCCTTTTACCTCAAAGCTCTTATCACTCCTCACACTGTACCTCGCTCCCTCAGATCTACCAGCACTGCTCGACTAGTCACACCATCTCTCAGGGTAAAACGTAGGTATACATCAAGATTCTTTTCTGTTCTCAAAACCAAGGTGGTGGAATGAACTTCCCCTAGGGGTCCGAACAGTTGAGCTACTGGGCATCTTCAAACGACAGATCAACCTCTTCACGAAATACTTGAACTGGCACTTTCTCCCTGTATGTTGTATGTGTTATTTAAAAAAAAAAAAAAAAAAAATTGAACAGTGTTTTAGGCTCATGGTATCCTAAGTCTATAACCTAGTGAACCAGAGTTAACGTGTTCGTTGATGAAGCACTTTTGTACGTTGTTCTGGATAAGAGAGTCTGCTAATTGATGTAAATGTAAATGAGGTGAAGAGAGCTCCAGATCTTTGGAAGAACCTTAAATGCTCAGCAATGACACAAAAATGTTCTTGTCACAAAGCTGCTGAGTCTGAAACAGTTGACCGGCTGATGGAGATGGTGATAGTGGAGTGAAGACAGTGTGTCTGTGTGTGTACAAATATACAGTATGCTAATCCTCTCATCCCCCTCATCCTGCTATTAAAATGATCATTAACACTGAAAACACTCACTCTCTCTGCGAGACGTCTGGTTCAGTCCTCCAGCCCAGGACCATCGCTGCTGTCTGATCTCAGCCCACGTCTTCTTAGTCGAACGTTTGATAGCAGACTCGTATCTCTCCTGCACAGAACACACACACACACACACACCATCAGTTCAGTCAGCTTTCACAGCACACCTAATAATAATAGTCTGTGTAATTTGTCAGTCATGAGTGTTATTAACCTTCTAACAGTCACGTGTCTGTATGAAGTGTTGTCATACTATGCTAAGATTTAGAAGAATACTATGCTAGTAGGTGTGAGACCCCCCCCCACACATACAACTAAAAGATAAAACAATGACAAGAAAAAACAGTGGACTAAACAAGGCTAAAAGTAATAATATAAGGACTAAAATATAAAACTTTGATTAATTTTTACATTAAAAGAATGTAAATTTTTTTTACCAGACTAAAAAATGTATAAAATGTTAAAAAAGGAAAGGAAAAAAAGAAAGCAGAAAAATACTTTTTATTATCTTAACAAGTAAGCTTCACTTAGAGATACACAAGTAGGCAAAAAAGAAAAGTTGACAAAAACTGACAATAAGACAAAAAAAAAACTGACAAGAAAAATAAGGAAAAAAAAGAGCAAAAGGGAAAAACCACATGCTTCACCACAAAGGTATAAAGATAAAAAAAATAAATAAATAAGCAGGTTTAGTCAGAAAACAATAAAAAACAAGTAAAAATAATTAAAAACTGAGTGAAAAACTAAAAGCATAAAAGAATAACAGATTAAAGGATTAAAAAATTAAAAGAAAATTAAAAGAACTAAAACTTAATACAAAAAACATGCTGAAAAGTAAGAAAGGCAGACTAGTGGATAAGAAAATAATCCAAAAAAAGGAAAAAATAACATAAAAATAAAACACACCTCTAAAGGATTAAAGGTTGTATAGAAGGCTAATAGTAAACAAAAAGTCTTAAAAAAAAAAAAAGCCTGCTTAAAGAGTACAAGAAGTAAAAAGGTGACGTGTTTAAAGATATGATAAAAGTTATTTAAAAAACCCCACAGTGTTAAAGCAAAACCAAAAGAGAAGAGAAGAGACTGAAGCTCCTGACCTTGTTTTTCTCCAGTTTCTGTCTCTGTTTCTCCTCGAGCAGCACTCTGCGTTTCTCCGCCCGGAGTCTCTGCTCCTCCAGCCTCTTCCTCCTCTCCTCCAGCTGACTCTCCCTCAGACGCCGAGCCTTCTCCTCCTTCTCCAGCCACTGAGCTTTCTTCATCGCTGACGAAGAAGAGGAGAAAGTTGGAACTTTCAGTTTAACTTCTCACACCACTTGGAGGAAAATACAAACATGATGTCACAAACAGAGAGCAGCTGAACTTGAAAATTAAATAATGTCATTTACAGGTTAGAGCTTGGTTTAGCAAAACAAGCTAACAGCACTAGCTGCGTATTCTCATCAGAGGCGTCTTTGTTCTGTGTGACTTCAGGGATGGTTTTGATTTTTCTTCATCAGGTTTCAATAGACTGATACTGTATATTACAGTAAGATAAAGTATTAGATCCTTTAGAAATCTGACTTTTCTCTAATCAAACATTATAAAGCTGTGAGCCGGGAACTGAAGAAACATCAGACCACGCCCACCATAGGATCGTTCAGAGGAACTGTTCGGATTTGATGCTCTCTAGTGTAATACATCGTATATAGTTTTACAGCATCACGGTTCATTACTGTCAGATAATTACTTGTTACTAACTACGTCGTCCCGGGTCATAATCACACCGAGCGCTCCGAGCTCGGCACACCCCCGACTGAGACGACTGCAAACGAGAGAAAATAAAACCTCGCCTTTCTGTCTGATGGCTGCCCCGGTTCCACTTTCACTTCATGATCAAATAACGATTAAAAAGCGATCAAGGTTCCTTATTTACATTTCCCAGCATGCTGTGCAACAGCTGCTGGAATTCTCCTTGAAGGAGAAAAAAATCTGATACGCCATAGCGGTATTTCCTGTTTTCCAGCGCACTAACCTTAACAACACACACACACACACGCTGGGGTTAGGCCAGATGGGACTGAGGAATGCAAACCTCCATGAGGAACTGCTTTGATTTACAGGAAGTTCAGTTCCCACAAGCTTCTTATTTTACTGTGTTTGACTTCGTGTATCTATACTGTTTCCTTGTGGACTTCCTGTTACAAGTGTGTAACTTTGTAAATCTCAAATAACTGGCCACTTGCAGCACAACGTTTCAATGAGGACATATTTAATCTGAGATTTTTTTTTTTCCTCAATTTGTATAGCCCTTCAACTTTATAGAGGCGTATCCTGCTAGCTGTCTAGCCAGTGTTCTAATTAGCTAGCCTGCCATGTAACTAGCTGGAATGAGAATGAATAAAATGAAACTCTAGATCAGCTGGAGTGATAAAATAATTAAAAAAAATTGCAAAATATTAGATTCTGACATTGGAGACTCACTCAAATGTCAAACCCTCAGAGTTAGAAATTCCATAATTTTTCCAAATTCTATAGAAATATTCGCCATAATTTGACATCTATCCTAATATTATATCATTACTAAATCCTAGAACGTTCATCGTTTTATAGAAGCATCATTTTGTGAAATATTAGAGATTACTGTGAGGACAAAGCACTGTAATCTAATTAGCTTTACGTGTTAGCTTAGCCGTTCTGAGCTAAAGAAAGCAGCGTGTGTGAACAGACGAACAGAAGAACGGAGTTTGGATATTAAAAAATTCCCTTTCATCTGCTGAGCAGAGTCGGCTTTCCGTGGTACGCTTACTGGGCTTTACACTCCCCTAAAGAAAGATAAAGGGCTTTGTGGAGCGTGAAGATTCTAAAACGACTGCAATGCAGCGTTAGAAGAGGTGGATGTTGGGGTTTTATGGTGTTTCAGCTCCTCTAACAATTGATAAACCTCAGGAAACTGATGGATGATGTAATTCCGTCTCATTTGTCTCTCTGTTAATATGTCTGTGAAATATATGGATAAGTGTCCTTCACATCAGGTTTCCACTAACATCATAAGCCACAAGGCTGTCAGTCATCTCTGAACTGGGAGTTTACAGATGTATCAAACTTGTAAATGGCTCCTCCCCTTTTACATCCTTTATAAAAAAAATATGCATACATAATTCTCTTCAGCTTGTCAATTTGAAAGCTTGAATACATACAAGCTTCCCATTTATCTACAGAATTAAATTGTTATCAATATGATCAATTATTATGCTATTATGCTATTTTGAAAGTTAGAACTATAGAGTTTATGAGAACATAGAGTTCTGTTCATTTGAATTAAGATGAGTTAGGCACAACTGGATTTATTTCTGTTCTGCTGAGTTTAGATGAGATGAATTCAGTTCAGCTGGAAGTGAATTGAGTTTAATTCTTGGGAGTTTCAATGAACTGTGTTGAATTGAGATTAAGCTGAATTGAATTGAGATGAAATGAGATCAGCTGAAGGAAGCCAGTTCAGATGAACTGAGTTCTGTTCAGTTGGAAGTGAATTGAGCTTAATTCTGCCCAGTTTAAATAAACTGAACTTAGTTGAATTTTTCAGCTGAATTGAGGTGAGTTTAATTGAGATCAGCTGAGTTCTGCCTCTGTGAATTTAGCTGAACTGAGTTCAGATGAATTGAATTGAGTTTCAGCTGAATTTAGTAGAGTTGAATCGAGATCAGCCAAATTGAGTTGAATCGAGATCTGCTGAGTTCAGCTAAAATGAAATGAGGTGAACTGACCAGATAAATTTAATTGAGTTCAGTTGCAATTAGCTAATTTTTTTCGCTGAATTAAACTGAGTTAAGTTTAGACGTATTAAGTTGTTGAATAATAACTGAATTTAGAACAGTTGAATTGAGTTGAATTTAGGTCAGCTGATCTCAACTGAGTTTAATTCAGTTAAGTTGAACTGACCTGAGTAGACACAAGTTCAGCTGAGTAGCGTTGAACTGAGTTGGGCTTCATTTACTAGATTTGAGCTGAGTAGAGTTGAGGTCAATTCAGCAGAACTGAGCTGAATTCAGTTTAGTTTAAATTAGTTGAGTAGAGCTGAATTGATCCGGGTGAACTGAACTGAACCAAGCTTAAGTTGAGTTCCTTTCAGCTGAATAAAGTTGAGTTGAAATGAATAAGAATGAACTGAATTAATACAAATTTTAAAAAAGTATCATTTCAGTTGAATTTGAGTCAATCATTTGAACATGTGACAGCTCTCTGAATTTCTAAACCCTGAATTCTAACCAAACCCTCAATCTACTTTAGTGTAATGTTTGTCCTGTTAGTGTTACTGTAGAAATCCTGCTGAAGTTTTACACAGAACTTCATTACAGAGATGAAAACTACTGAAACTACTGAAAGTCTCCATTCGCGACATAATCATATTAATCTTATTAATGATAATTTACCCAAAATACTGTATTTTCTGGAGCAGCATAAACCGTCAACCATAGAACCACTAAGAAATGAAAATATTATAATGAAGTTAATTTAAATAATCTAACATACAGCGGACAAAAAATGTTCCTTCAGTCCAGAAAATACGGTAATTCACATGAAGGAGAGGATTACGCTGACAAATGAGGAGATCTGATTTAAATTAGATTGAAATGATTATCGTTTGATCGACGAAACCACCACCGTCACGTCACGTCACGTCACGTCTCTTACCTTGCTCCTGAGTTCTCTGCTCTGAAGCATTAAAAACAATGAAGAAGATATAAAACATATAACGAGTGCATACACACAGTTAGACAGAGATTCTGTGTAAATTCATTTTATATAAAAAAAAAATTAAGCAACATTATCAGATTTGATGGATGATATCATGTAAATATATTTATGTTACGTGAAAAAAACATCAGACTGAACTCTTACCCAGGTATTTGGCTCTCTCCTCTCTCCTCTGTTTAGCCAGCTTCTGTTTCTGCTCTGAGCTCGTGCCATCTGTTACGGCAAAAAATATTAGAATTAAAAAGACATAGAAACATCAACATATATGTATTAATAATAACAATAAGTCATTTGACAGAAATATAGATTTGAAATCAATTCTTCTGGGAAAGATTTCGACTACATGGAGGAGCGTGGCTATGTGGATATGTCCTTTTCTTACCTGTGAATACTTTCTTACCTGTGTCTATCTTTATACCTGTCTACTTCCTGTTTCTACTCAACTGTGTCTAATTTCTTACTTGTGTCTAGTTTCTCACCAGTGACTACTTTCTCACATTTGTCTATTTTTCTCTTACCCCTGTGTACCTTTCTCTCAACTGTGTCTACTTTTCTTTTACCTGTGTCTACTTTTCTGACCCGTGTCTACTTTTCCTTTACCTGTGTCT
Source organism: Bagroides melapterus (assembly GCA_028566695.1). Lineage (NCBI taxonomy): Eukaryota > Metazoa > Chordata > Actinopteri > Siluriformes > Bagridae > Bagroides > Bagroides melapterus. The sequence goes on from JAOTRN010000009.1 coordinate 17,479,121, forward strand.
ACTTTTCCTTTACCTGTGTCTACTTTTCTTTTACCTGTGTCTACTTTTCTGACCCGTGTCTACTTTTCCTTTACCTGTGTCTACTTTTCTTTTACCTGTGTCTACTTTTCCTTTACCTGTGTCTACTTTTCTTTTACCTGTGTCTACTTTTCTTTTACCTGTGTCTACTTTTCCTTTACCTGTGTCTACATTTCTCTCAACTGTGTCTACTTTTCTTACCTGTGTCTACTTTTCCTTTACCTGTGTCTACTTTTCTTTTACCTGTGTCTACTTTTCTTTTACCTGTGTCTACTTTTCCTTTACCTGTGTCTACATTTCTCTCAACTGTGTCTACTTTTCTTACCTGTGTCTACTTTTCTTTTACCTGTGTCTACTTTGATCTTACCTGTGTCTACTTTATATTACCTATGTCTACTTTTCTCTCACCTGTGTGAACTTATTGAATTGTGAAGTGTGTGTGTGTGTGTGTGCGCGTGTGTTCCTCTCTACTATCCTATACAT
>JAOTRN010000009.1:17547210-17561327 GCA_028566695.1 Bagroides melapterus
CACACACACACACACACACACACACACACACACACACACTCACTCTCTCTCTCTCTCTCTCTCTCTCTCTCTCTCTCGCTCTCTCTCTCTCTCTCACACGTTCTCTTCTTACACTCTCTCTCTCTCTCTCTCTCTCTCCATCCTCCCGAGGGTGTCAGTAAAGAGGCATCACTAAGGCTGTTAAATTGTTTTGAGAGTCTCTCTAAATGTCTTCCTTTTTTCTCTGGAAATGAGAAAAACACAGCTTACACACATTAGAGAAGTTGTAATCATGGCAGTGTGAGTTGACTGATTATTCTGCCACAGTAATTACGCCCAGCTTCATTTCAATAGATGGAGCCGAACGTCGGCTTGCTTAAAACGTCAAGGAAACTGGAGCTAGCTGCTAATGTTCTTAAAGCAGACAGACTTCCATCGGGACGGGGACAGTGTAAAAGGGCATTACAATAGTGTGTGTGTGTGAGAGTGTGTGTCAGGTTCTACAGGAAACCTGATTGTCTGGGAAAGTGAAATATTATTTAAATAAAATAAAAAAAAGATATTTATAAAAAAATATTAAAAAATGTATTTTTTTTTATTTTATACACTAACATTTAAAATAAAGAACTCATAGAAACGTTTATTAAAAGATAAAGCTTTAAGCTTTTCTTTTTTAAAAAAAAAAAATTCATTTCTCTTTTACTTTTCTCTCTCTCCCTCCTTTGCTCCTTCCCTTCTTTTCTTCTCTTCTACGTTTCTTCTCTTTTTTCTTTCCTTGCTTCTCTTCTTTACTTTTCCCCATTTCCTCCCCCCACCTCTCTTTGCCTTCTGCTTTTCTTTCTAGGTTTCTGTCCATCACTGGCTGTCCTCCTTCTCCTTCATTCTGCTTCTGCTTCACCTTTGGACATTTATTCTTTCTTCAGTTCTCTGTCTCTCTCTGTCAGTGTGTCTTATTTTTTTTTCTTTTATTTGTTGTGAATTTTAAAGCTCACACTTCCCCTCTGACAGGTCCATCCTCTCCCTCCCTCCTTCTTTCTTTCTTTTATATATATAACTATAGTTATAGAGAGAGAGGGAGGGAGGGAGAATAATTTTAAACCATTCCTGTAATGTCTAGGCAGCTCATGAGTTGAGTGTGATAAGGTGGACTGTAAATCCTCTCCCATGACGGCACTTTCTGAGAACAGAGAAAGAAAACGTCTGTGAGCCTCAGCACTTACAGAAAAAAGAGAGACGATTTTTATCTGAGGTTTTTTTTTTTTTTTCTTTTTCTGCCTAATTGACTTCACCTGAGCTGCAAATACCATCTGAGGACGTGACCTCAATTACTACGCTGTGGTTGTTTTGTTGTTTTTCCAGAGCGCAGGAAAGATGGAAGTAGAGAAGTGCTTTAGAGAAAGCCCCAGGTATCTGTGTAATCGAGGAGAAAGGTGTGTGTGTGTGTGTGTGTGTGTGTGTGTGTTGTGATGTGGAGAGGTGAACTGGGCAGCTCAGGGCTATACAGGCACATGGCAGGGAAAGGGAAATAATTGCCTGCTCTGTGTTTTGGGTTGTTTTCTCTTCTCTGGCTGAATGATATGGTGCTGGTTAATGAAGTCGGTTATCAGAGCTTTACCCTGCTGAACAATAACCAGGAGAACGGAGCAGCTAATGGGGACGGCGGATCGTAGCAGGATATAAACACTCGCCCAGTCAGCCTTTTATGACAGCATTCGGGGGGAAAAAATGCACGGAATTTCCTGCAGACGATTTTTACATGACAATTAGGAATCATGGTCAGAGTGAAGGTGCTTCCTAAAGTTCTCAGGCTTTGGAATAAGAAAGGGGAGACCTATAGAGCCTTAGCAAAGACAACAAACAGGTGCAGGCAAGGAAGGTAAGAGAGACGACAGCATTTACAAGAAAATGAATGCAGGATGACCTGAAAGCAGCAGGAGGAACAGTTCCAGAGAAAACAGTGAGCGTGTACGGTGAACTGAGTCGCAAACACCTAACGCTCAACTCCTCTACTGTAGAACGAAGCGTCTAAATACGTTTAGTCAATCAGAACTCTTCTGGAATGATATACTTCGATGGGACAGAACAAAAATAGAACTCTCCGGAAATAATCCGGCCATACACGACACCACACCTGAGTGAAGCATGGTGATGGGAGCATGGTGATGAGCAGCAGCCTCGATGGAGTGATGTAAGTGACTGCAAAACACAAGAAGACCGTATAACCGTACTAATCTCCGACTTCAGAGATTTATTGTGGATATTGAAATTGAAATTGGAGTCGCTCAGAGGGACCGCTGTAACCTTGGAGAATTGAAGACAATTTGCCAAGAGGAACGAGATAAAATTGCACCACAATGCTGCAAAAAGCTAATTACTTCTAATCACAGACGTCTCGAAGCTATAATCACCAACAACAGCTTAGCAGCAAAGTAGTAATATTAGTCATTTGTGTTGTCATTATTCTTTCACTGCGAAGTCAGTGTGGATCAGCTCTTATCGATTTTCTTTTCTTTTTTTCTTTTTTTTCTTCCATATACAGTATCATGATAACTGAATGGTTGTCTGATGAAGCTGCCTGTATTAAGCTCAGAAATACTTGCACACAGATTCCTGTTTGTATTCCTCTCTCTCTCTCTCTCTCTTTCTCTCTGGCAGTAAACTTATTTGTAAAATGAATCTTATTTGATGGAAAAGCCCCTTAAGGCACCGTATCTTCCAGCCTCGCCGAGCCTCTGACAGCGCCGACTCGTTTTGGCACGGGATATATTTTTCATCTTTAATCTTTGAAAAATGAGAATCAATACCATGTGCCCTGTTAGATCACATCCTCTTTTGTCCTGCTCCCAGTCTGCTGTCACTGCACCTTGCCAAAGCATGAAGAAATGAGAGCTATCGATTCAGCACAGCTCTTTTTTCTTTTTTTTTCTTAAGGCTTTGTGTAAATGGCGTGTGTCAGCCAAACTCCAGCTCTCTGACTCTACCCCAGTGTTAGAGGAGGAGATTCTATCAAGGGCAATATCAAAATCCTGCCATTCTTCTCACTCCCAAGTATTAAGATGGATATTTCGAATCGATTTAAACAGATGATCCACTATTTATGTAATACTAGAAGATCAGTAGTAGTAGTAGTCTAGTGGTTGTAGTAGTCTTGCTATAATGCAGTAGAAGTGTATTAATAAGTCAGGTTTGGTATAGTATCTTGTTGGTATTGTAACTTGTTGTAGGTGTGCTAGTCTGTGAAAAGTACTGAGGTAGTCTGGGTATATTAATGGAGTAGTAGTTCTGATAGTCTTGGCATAGTAGTGTGGATGTCTGGAATAATAGTGAGACAGTCTGGTAATAACAATGTAGTAGAAGGTGCAGAAGTCTGTATAGAAGTGAGGTAGTCTGGGAATAGCAGTGTAGTAGAAGGTGCGGTAGTCTGTATAGTAGTGAGGTAGTCTGGGAATAGCAGTGTAGAAATAAGCATGGTAGCCTGTGTATAGCAGTGTGGTTATCTGGGAATTGTAGTGAGGCAGTCTGGGAATAACAGTGAGGTGGTCTGGGTATAGTAGTAAAGTAGTAGGTCTGGTAGTCTGGGTATAGTAGTACAGTAGTAGGTCTGGTAGTCTGGGTATAATAGTCTGGTAGTCTGGGTATAACAGTGAGGTAGTCTGGGTATAGTAGTACAGTAGTAGGTCTGGTAGTCTGGGTATAACAGTGAAGTGGTAGGTCTGGTAGTCTGGTATAACAGTGAGGTAGTCTAGGTATAGTAGTACAGTAGTAGGTCTGGTAGTCACGGTATAGTAATGTAGTTGTAGGTGTGGTAGTTTGTGAATAGTAGTTTGGTAGTCAGGGTATAGCAGTGAGGTAGTCTGGGTATACTTGTGTAATAGTAGGTAGGATAGTGTGGTATTTTAGTTTTAAAGTGTTTGGGTATAGTAGTGTATTGGTAGTTACAAGATGTGGTAGACTGTGTATAGCAGTGTAGTGATAGTTACAGATAGAGTTACAGGAAGCTTCACAAACCACACACCTGTTGTGCCAGAACGTAGTGTACTCATTCACAGGTAGGACTGCTGAGAAGCCAGATTGTGGAAAATGGAGATTATAGTCATCTCTGTAAGGATAGGAATGTCAATGCCAGCTCTTTTGTTTTTGCTGTACGTTGAAGACCTTTGGGTAAGAGATTAAAAGAAGAACATGGGATGGCAGAATTTCACATTTCATTTCTTGATATTTACTTCTAGTTGTGTTAAACACCCTCAGTGGCAGAGCATCCAATTTTTAGGTGAGCATAAAGTATTCGATTAAAGTAAATTAACAAACACTTAACATTTGATTCCATATCTCTTGGTTGCAATAATTGGTGATTCAGTGACATCATCAGCCATGGTTGGGCAAGGGGGGTGGGGTGGTGGTGTCTCTCTTCAGTCTCCTCTTCAGATGAAGTGAAATACTGTTGATTGGGTTAAGGTTAATTGACTTGGCCAGTCTACAAACTTACACATTTTCCACTGATGAAGTCCTTTGTTGGGTTGGCAGTGTGTTTGGGTCGTTGTCTTGCTGCATGATGATGTTCCTTCCCGATTAGATTGCAAGCATTCCTCTGTAAAATTGGCAGACATTTGAATTCATTCTGCTGCTTCCATCATAGGTTTCATCATCAGTAAAGTTTAGTGGGTCTGTTTCAGAAGCAGAAGTCATGCAAACCCACAGCATCACCAGACTTGTCCCATGAACTTGTAAGTTTTAGGATCATGAGAAGATCATTTCTTCCTCTAGACTTTGGCTTTTCCACCATTTTGGATGACTGGTTCCTGATCTTTTATGGCCCCTATTTTTGCTTTGGAAGTCTTCGTTAAACACAGTATTGTGATACCTTCACCTCTACTCTACTCTTGATTTGCTCACAATATTTTCAACCTCACCTGCTGTTGTCTTTCTTGGCTGTGCTTTTCCATGTCTGGTCTTCAGTGGTCTACAGTTTCACTTCACTGGTTTCTGACCAAGTCTATACAATCAGGGTTATTTGATTTAGGCACTTGATTACTTGAGAAATAGGTGTGTTCAAGCAAAAGGTGCCATGTTCCAAGTTGTTTAACACGTGTATAAAGGACATAAATGATGGAATTCTGACCCGTCTTCTCCTATTCATCTTTTGGTCTCGAACCCAAACTGTATTCAGTGTATAGCAAAAACTGTTCAAATTGTGGGACGGGAGTGTGTGTATAGAGTAAGAGAGATCAGAATGAGATGAGGAGCTAGAAACTTGAGCCAATGGACGTTACAGAGAAGTGAATGACTTGGCATGAAGTGATGGATTAACATCAATTTAATTAAGTGATTTATACTCCTATAATTCAGTTATCTTTCACACCAGATCCATCGCAGTGGCTGAGACGTGACCTTCCTTCCTTCTCTTTTTCTCACTGACTCTTCTTCTTTAGTCACAATCGAGGCTGGATCTCAGCGGTCTTCTGTTCAGCACAGCTCGAAGCGTTTTTGATTGTCTCACCCCCCCATCAAACCCGTCTAGCTCATGATCCACCGCAGCTCAGATAATTTGGCTCATTAAATTCATATCTCACCATGGGTGATGGCCTCTCGAGAGCAGGAGGAAACTGATTTCCCCCAGAGGCTCTTAAGAAGTTCGGCGTTTCATTTGCATGGTGGGATTTTTGCCATCTTCTGATTGGCAGTGGAAAGTTTATTTTTTTTTATTATTTTTTTTTTTACCTTCTGTCTTTTAGTTGGAAATGACAGAGAACAGCATTTGAGTTTTTAATTAAAAAAAAAGTTCTTTATATCATGTGTTGTATCCAGACAAAGATCGATAATAAAATGGAAATAAACAAAAATATTAATAGCACAGTAATTCTTATTGCTCCTATAATAAGATGGTTTGGGATGAGTCAAAGCCCCAAAGTGATGGAGTTCACTCATTAGAGTAATTTATTTTTAAATGGCAGCACTGGAAATAAAAAGAGATAATAATTAAAATGTAGCATACGTATATTTATTGAATATATAGAATTTGACAGGTTGTTGCATACACCACTCCTCTTCTGAGATAACGTTTCTCAATCCCTTTAACTCCTGCTTAGACTTCACCTAAATTTCCAGTTCTGTTACGTTTCATGATCACCAAGAAAATGATCAAAAGTTAAAAGTAAAAAGTTAACTTTTCTTCATTTCCTTTCACCTCAGTATGAAATGAGCCAAGTGAAGCACCTTAATTAACGAGATCCTGTTCTATGTTCAAAGATTACAGCTGTGACCATCTCCATCTCCTAACGCTTCTCCTTGCATGTGTTTGTCTTCCCGACCACAGAAAAGAAAGAGGTGACTCAGAGTCTGGAGAACTACACGTCTAAGTGTCCTGGAGGGATGAACGTCATCACACTTCCAGACGGACTCAAACTGGCTCCGGTGCCCTTGACCAAGCTGCCCATCGTCAGGTCAGTAGGATGATTTGTTTTGATCAGTTCTAAGGTTTTTAGCAATTTTTGCTTTGGAAGTCTTCGTTAAACACAGTATTGTGATACCTTCACCTCTACTCTACTCTTGATTTGCTCACAATATTTTCAACCTCACCTGCTGTTGTCTTTCTTGGCTGTGCTTTTCCATGTCTGGTCTTCAGTGGTCTACAGTTTCACTTCACTGGTTTCTGATGATTTGTTTTGATCAGTTCTAAGGTTTTTAGCAATCCAGTGTGTATTGGAGTGAGTTAATGTGACTCTCAGACAGAGAGCTGTCAATCAACCATGCTCATTAGAATATTAGACCACACCCATTGGGGACAATTTTTAGATTTAGCTGCTGATTGAGAGTCTTAGAACAGTAACAAGACTGAAAAGGAGACATGGAAGGTGCTGACTAATGGGCTATGGGTAATATAATATAAACATCACTGATTTGTTATGGCTTATGGTTTAGGTTCATACAGTAAGTCAAGTTCAAGGGAAAGAAAAAAAAAGGTTTTGAATTCCAAAAATGATTCAGCCACAAAGGGGAATAATTCTTTAACATGTAAAAAAAATGCACTTTTGTTTTACACTTTTCTTTGGGCCAACCTCTCAGTTTCCTTCATTTCATTGCTACGTACGTTGTGTGCTGAAGTTGAAAAATTTCCTCAATTTGTCGGAGGACAGTGATTTGAACATTCCTCCCCGACGGCGTGGTGTCTCACATCATGTCTTCCTCTTCTCCTCCTTAGCGCTCTGTCTCTGTCTCTCTAAAACGCTTGAACCGTTTTTACATGGCAGTTTGACTGAGACCCTGTGTGCGCAATTACTTTTAATGAATTATCGCTTTCCTTGCTCGCCATTTAAGAAATCATTGTCTTGTTAGAAGAATAAATGTCACCTTTAACGGCCTCGCTTTGGCATTAGCGTTCTGCCACATTTGGGCTCGTAAGATTAAAGAGTTCATTTTGAAGCGACACATCGATGCAGTGCTCTCCGTCAATCTGGAATCCCCTCTGACGCCTCAGCCTGTTAAGCTGCTCTTCAACGTGAAGATCTTTACTTTATTGTAAGGAAGATTGTATTTAATTTGTGTCAGCGTGTAGATGTGCGATTACTGGATAAAGCTGGTTGTTCTCCATGATGCCTCAAAAACAACCCCGATGACACCCGCACGAGGCAAAAGACAAGCTTTAATTCCACTAGCATGTTTTATTTACGATTTTGTCATCGCTGGTACTGTATCTGTAGCTGTACCATGAGTCGGGCAACTCCTATTAGTGGCTTGTAGATTAGCATCATAGCTGTGCTCATTTTCTGAGAAATTCCTGTGTAGATAAGTACATCATGTTATGTTCCTCAGAAATCAAAACTGGTCTAAGACTAGGAGATATCCACCCCATCCATTTTCTGTAACATTTATCCTACACAGCGTTAAGGGGAACCTGGAGTCTATCCCAGGGGACCAGGGGCACAATGCAGGAGACACCCTGGATGGGGTATCAGTACATCACCGGACACACTCACACACTAAAGACCTTTCAGATGTGCCGGTCAGCCTAGAAGAACCTGGAGGAAACCCCTGGAGCACAGGGCGAATATGCAAACTCCACACACACAGGATGTTTTTCTTTTTTTGGTTATTTATACCAATGCAAAACTTTGTGGTCGTCCAATTAAATGATATCTAGAACTGTACATATCCCACCCCCAGAGGTGTGTCTTGTTCTACAGTACTACCTCTTTAGCTAACATGGTTTGTTGGTGGTGTTTTAGCCATGCGTCTTTCCAACTCTTTTTGAGCGATTGGTGCGACGTTGCTTTCAGAGGAATGTTTTTCCATGTAGGTACTTTTTGCTAACTCAAGAACATGAGCCTATCTTTACACACTGACAGATCGTCTCCAGCAGTAAAAGGCCCTCCATTATCTGTTTATCTTGCTTGTTAGGTTGATGCTAAAACTAGTGTGTCTTTGTGTCTTCTTGCTGAAATGTCAGGGGAAAATCTCCAGTGTTCCTTACTGTTTCTCAAGCAGAAATTCCTGTCCATTTCGTTCGCCACTGATTCTCTCCTCTCAAAGCTTCACGATTCAGCACTTCTACTACACCGTTAAAAACTTCCTGACCCTGCTGAGCCGTAGCACCCCGAGGTTATGTTGGTCTCCTATGCTGTAGCAAAGCACTAAAAAACACCCACACTGTGGATAAATGAAAGAAAACGCCAGTCTTTTCCTTCCACAAGTGTCTGTTAGTCTTCTGCTGACAGCACATGTTTTGAGGTGTCACTGAAGGTGGCTCGCTGAAGTCCGATTCACTGGAAGTTGACATTTAGTTTTAATGCCAGAATACTGGATGCTTGACTTCCTTGAAATGTCAGTAAATGAGCTCTTTTTTCTTCATTCAAAACGATTTTATTACTGTGCAGAATATTACCAAAGCGCAAACTGCAAAACATCAACGTGACACAAAGAGAAATCTGCAGCTTCTCATTTCTCATCTTCACATGCTTGCCAACAATCTCCAGAAAAAGTATGTGCCTGGCCGTTGAGATGGCGTCTTCGTGTGAAAATAGGCGGTTCTTGGTCATGTTTTGTAGAGGAAATGTGCCAGGCTCTGTAGTGAAAACTAAAAAAGACTGACTTGTGATACTTGGTGTAACTTCCTGTAGCATTACCGTAACTGGTGGTGGAGTCTGAATCAGTTCTTTTGATTCATTTGCTATTTGATTTGGTTTATATATTAAAAAAAGTTATACAAACCCCAGAGAACCCACAGAACATGGAGTCAGTGCCTACAGAAGTGCACTGTATGTGAAAGCACCCTTATAGCACTATTAATACTCCTCCCTCTTCCCTCTTTAGGTCCGTGTCTCTGCTGAATCTGCCTGCGAGTCTTCGTCCACATAAAGTGAAGGGTCTTCCAGGGGCGAACGTCAGCTCCGCCAGTCCTTTTATCTACTCTCCCATCAGCATCCACAACAGAGGAGAAGAGCGCTCCAAGAAGATAGGTATGTCACTAGAGCCTGTTTTCAAAAACCTCACTTCCTTCCATTCCACAAGCTTTAGGACTCACAGTTCTGAGATATCAGGGACAGGTCCTACTAGATGATTCCAAAAAAGTTGATGTAGAATTCTGATAAATACCACAGACTAATGGATTTCAAGAGTGCAATAGATAGCAGATTATGGTCTAGAACTCCTGTTCCTTTATAGACCATCATGCTTTCAGGTCTGGAGATGTTTAAGGTCAGACTCTGGACTGTGGTTGCCGTAGTTCAAAGGGTTCTTAAAATCATAAATGTGTTTGAGAGCACTGCTAAGTTCTAGAACACCACTGCTTCAAGTCGTGTTGTTTTACAAACAGAGTCAGAGGAGGGTGCTGTAGAACCTAAAAAACTCAATGCAGTTCAAAGAATTCTGAGGATAGACATAGATGAACCAAAACACTGGTTTGTTCTAGGACACCAAAGTTTCACATGAGAAGAGTCACGTGAGGTCGCATATGGAACTGAAGCTGGGAAGGTTCTGAGAATTTACTATCGTAGAAGTGTTCTGGAATTTTGTTGCATTCTAGAATGCTGCTGTTCAAGTCTTGGTGTTTGCTGGAAGATTCCCGCAAAGTTGCCAAAGAACTCTAGCATGCTGCAGTGTGGAGGCTTCTGGGTATTATGTCCGGTTCTACAAGCCCACAGTTTCAAGTCGTGTGTGTGGTTTTACAAGCAGAATACAGAAAGATGCAGTGGAACGGTAGCAGAATGCAGTTCAATAGATTTGGGAAATCATAGACGTGTTCTAGAACACTGTCCTACAACGAAATTATCCCAAGCCTTGTGATGTATTGAGGAGATTCCAGTAAAGTTGCATTAGAATTCTGCAGTATAACAGATTCTGGGAATGATTGAGGTGTTCTAGAATAACATTCTATCATTCCAAGTTTCCTCCTGTTTACAAGAAGATTGCACATGAAACTTCCTCTACAGAGATGACCTTTCATTGTGAAGAGAGAGGAAAGTGCTGAGTCTACTATCTTCTGCCACAGCGCACATGTCTGTTGAACTTCAGAACAAAGAGATGATGAAGATTCAACAGAGGATGGACCAATTAACTGTTACCTCAAATATGTCAAATCTTACTATGATCCTTGCCTTTGATCATTTTTTTTGTTGTTAAGTTTGCGATATTTAGAAATGAATTTCTGGCTTCACTGCACAATTAGATCAAAAAGATAAAAAAAAAAAATCACTTAATATTCAGCAAATGTTTGTACACCCTGACATCACACTCACAAGCTTGATGAACATCTATTTACAGTTTTATTCCCCTTGTCTTAGCTGTTCTAATGTGCTCCACTCTTCCCTTCTCTTCTGGGAAGGCTTTCCTCTAGATCTTGGACTGTAACTGTGGAGAATTTTGCTCAGTCACACATTCTACAAGAGCATTAGTGAGATCAGACTCTGATGTTGGGATATTGACATTTACTGTATTTCAGCCGTTCTTGTCCAGAATGACTTACATTTTGCTCAGGGGCCCAGTTAACAACCTTCTGTTGTTGTCCAACACCTTAGCCTCTAGGGTACCACATCCCCTGGATGTTGAGGAGACTCCAGTTCCATTTCATCTAAAGGTGTTCAGTGGGATTGAGTCAGAGTCAGGGCTCCATGCAGGACACTTGAGTTCTTCCACTCCAACCTTCACCTTCACTCGTCTTCATGGAGCTCAAGTGCATTGTCATGGTGGAATATAGTGTTTGTAGTTCAAGTGATTTGAAATTATAATTCTACAGCAGACAGACCCTCTATAAAATTGTTTGTTCCTGACTTTGTGATAACACTTTGGGGAAAGTCGGATGTCTCAGTGGCTTAATTCTTAATTTCTCAGAGCCTTCATCTGCGGTTGCTTCCTCTACCTGTCTCTTTCACTTTGATTTTTAATTACAGATTGGTAACGTCCTTCGGAATTTTCCGTCCTGTTTGATCATGCCGCCACCCCCAGTTTTCTCTTTTTCCTAAATTACCATCGAGTCGGGTATTTATTTCAGCGTATTTATTTTTGGATCCGGAGAGCTCTGAGGATCTTGGCAGCCGTGCGTCGTGGACAGATGGCTGTTCTGCATGAACTTACCGCCGCTCTTTCAAAAGAAATAAAGTTGTGTGGTTTTTAGCCTGCCAGCTTCTTGCTCATCTCGGCTCCTGCTGCCAAGCGAGCACGCCATCGATCTCGGAGGCAGTCTTCACACAAGCTTTGTGCGTTTTCTGTGGTATGGTGACCATGAGTGAATTCCCTGTGTAGCTTCTGTAGTTCTGGACGTAGCAATATTTTCCTGGCAGGGCTTTCGATGGCCTGTGTGACTCTCTGCACACACTCTTCTCCAGTCAAGGGCTAAGAGTAGGCTAATGAATCCAGCAGTCGTGATCTTCAGCGACGTCTCGAATTCCGAGGAGAGACCAAAGTGTGTCCATGTAGATTGAAGAGTTAGAGTTTAAGAGTCTGTAGATGGATCCAATTAGCAGCAATCTCTATGGCTGTTGTAGTATAGACCATGAAGTGTCACTTGAGCCACCATGTTTCATCATCAACCACAGTCAAGCTGGCCGTGGTGAAAAAGAAAGTTTTTATTCCTCCACTAACCTGCTGGAGCTCCAGTGTTGTGTTGATGTTTTGTATATTCATGTGAAACACCTCATCTCTTCGTGGCTGACCTCGTCTTCGTCACACCTCCAGTTTTCTGCAATAGATATTGAGCTGAAGACTTGACTGTTTTCACAGAAGTGTTAGAGTTACAGCTAGTGTTTAGGCTCCGCCCCTTTGTTCTAAAGAACATTTAGTGCACATTACAACAATCTGTGTTCTGCTATTATGGGAATATAATCAGTGGTGTGATGGTGGATATTTAGAGTTAGACTAGAATGTCTGTGATACAGCACTAATGAATTAATGGGTGTGTATAAGGAAAGAAAGGAAACTGTATATAAGGAAAAAAGAATGAAAGAAAAAAGAAGAATCAGAAGAAAAGAGAAGAAAAATTTGTGAAAGAAGTGTGAAAGAGAATGAAAACTGAAGAGAAAATGGAAAGATGAATTAAAAAAAGAAAAAATGAGTGGAAAAAGATCAAAGAAATGAAAGAGAGGGAAAGAGCAAATGAATGAATGAAACAGTGTAAGAATGAAAGAAAGCATCAGTGAAAGAACAAACAAGAGAAACAAGGATTTAAATGAAAGGTTCTCTCTGAGAGAAGATTGTTGTGATTTTATTTATGGGCCCAACAGCTAATAATCCAGAAGTTTTAACTTAGAAAAAGAAATTGTTCCTAAAAAAAAATAAAGAAAGAAAGAATTCTGTTATGGACAAAACAGATTATGGCTTTACCTGTTTGTGAGCACTTTGACTAGTTAACTGAGGTTCTTTATGCCTGTGTCAATTTTGTTTGTAGCTCCGCCCACCTGAACCAATCCAGTAACAATGCAGCATTAATGTATTTATATAAAGACTTTTTTTTTTTCTCCTTTTTCCTTTGTCATAATGTCGTGTGTGAAGGGTCTTCAAACCCAGCAGCCACTAAACCCTGTCAATCAGAGACAGTGTTTCAGCTGGGTTTGATCCACTGCCTCAATTTAACTTGTAACACACACGCACACACTGTTCCCTGTGTGTGTTTGTGTCTGTGTCTGTGTGTGTTTGTGTGTGTGTGTCTGTATCTGTGTGTGTCTGTGTCTGTGTCTGTGTGTGTTTGTGTGTGTGTGTCTGTGTCTGTGTGTGTCTGTGTCTGTGTCTGTGTGTGTGTGCGCACATGTCAGTCTGTTTTTTTTTTTTATTTCTCTTCTGTTTTTCAAGTGTGGATGTGTGTCAAGTTTATTCTGCCCTTTTGGCATTCTCTCTCTGTATGTGTGTGTGTGTGTGTGTGTGTGTGTGTGTATGTGTGTGTGTGTGAAGCATGGTCGGGGTGTGTGTGTGTGTGTGTGTGTATTCTGGGTTTCTCAGCCTCCTGCAACAGAACAGGGCTGAGTCATATACATATACACAGACACACACCAGATGTCTGTGGAGAGAAGACCTTTATCAAAGTGATACACACACACACACACACACACACACACATTCTTTTGTCTTCAAATTCTGTACACATTTACAGTTGAAAGTGAAAGAAAATCAAAAAAGAAAGAACATGAACATTGATCGAATAAAATTGGAAAGACAGAAAGTCTGAAAGTCAAAAATACAAAATATAGAAATGAAAGAGGAAGGAAGAAAATCCCAAAAGAAGGAGAGCAGAAAGAAAAAAGACATCAGGTCCGTTTGGGAGGAATCTTCTGGATGAATTCAGGAACCATCATGAACTTATTTCCTCTCTGAACCATCTGTCTGATAAATCTGCTCATACGCTGTAAAGCATGGTCTATGTGTGTGTGTGTGTGTGTGTGTGTGTGTGTGTGTGTGTGTGCATGTGTGCGTGTGCGTGTGTGTGTTCACAAAGTGACTTCTTGTCAGACTCAGTGCCTGGGTGAATCGAGCGGAGATTGACGACGACAGGGAGAAGTGGACTTGTCTGAAATGAAGCGTGGCTCACCACAGGCATGCTGGGATACGGTTCAGGTGTAACACACAGGTTTAGGCTGAAAAAGGTTCTTTAAGGGTTCTCAGTGAGACTGGGTTCTGTACACAGCAGTACACTCAATATAACCTGCTCTCTGACTGGT
>JAOTRN010000009.1:17922051-17928417 GCA_028566695.1 Bagroides melapterus
AGGATTTTTATTTTTAATCTAATTTACTGGCTAAAATAACTTAAAACAAATCTAATTACCAGGCTTGCTAAAGTTTAGAGATTTTTATTCAGCTTTAATAGACTTATTTAAGACACTTTATATTAAAGGGTGAGATTTAATGACTCGGTTTACCTGGTGGAACGCAGGTCTTTATATACAGCTACTGCCATCCTCTCAGATCTGAGGTCAAAGGTCAGCTGGGGTCAATTAGGGGTCATGCGAGGGGGGAAACGCCCTTTTGTGCAGTAAGAGATGGGAACATAACCAGAAGTGGGAGGGAAAAAAAAGAAAAAAAAGGAGCAAGTCTGGCAAAGTAATAGGCCCTCTCCACCCACCCCACCACCCCTTAATAAATAAATAAATAAATAAACAAATAAATAAATAAATAAATGTCCAACGTGTAGCTACTTAAGAATTTCTGTTAGCAGATGCAGACAAAATGCAGCTAGTTACACAATTTGTCTATTGAATTAATAAAATATACACAAAGTGCAACACATTTCTAATTAATATCCACACTTTTAATAGAAGATCATTAAAAAAACTTGAGAGGAAGCAAATAAGTAGAAATTCTCTAAGGTATAAAGTTTGGGAAAGAGAATTTCATATATATTTTACCTCAAAATAATAATTTTACAATATTATATCTACCGTATATAAAGTGATTGTTTTTATCCACACAGTTAATGAAGACACAGTTATTAGATCTCATTATGTACAAGTTTCACTCAGATATTTACTTTTAATTTCATTACGGTGATTAAAATGAAACAATAATTTATATTTTTATCATGTGTATGTTATCGTGGCTAATTTATCCCTGAAGGAGACTTGATAACAAAACGCTCTCTCAGACACGATTATTATTTTCTTTCCAAAAAAGAATTTTATTTTATCATCATCCAAGAAGTAGATTAAAGGGCTTACACAAGCTTCAGGTTATACTACTGAACAGAAATGAATCTGAAAAATAAAAAAAAAGACAAAAACAAAACAAATCCAAACAAAAGAACAAAGTTAGCCAGCAGTGGATTTAAGAATTCATTTCAATCAGTTTAAACTTTAAGGTACAAGGGACACACAAACAACATTCATATAATACAGTGACGTTTAAATTGATAAAAAAGACAATCGTACCTGAACCTTCTACTGTAGATCAGATTTAATATTAAATTATAAATTTATTAAGGTTATATTATAGTTTATTAAAATGCTTGCAGAAGTATTCCGTGCTTATGCAATGTTCATAAAACCTACAGAGGCAAAGTAGAACCTGAATAACTTGAAATTTAATCTTTATTATTGAGTTGGAACTTAAACCTCATTCGATCTCGACCTAAAGGGAATGATGCAGCAGAGCTTTAGTCCTGTAACTTGTCCAATCATCTCACCTTCTCATCTGTACTCTCTCAGCTCAGCAGATCAGCTTTTAAAACATCTTCACTGATGCTAATACTGCCATCGGTAGCATCGTATCACTTCATAGGTAACTAGCTAGCCATGTCTACTCTACACTTACTTAGCATTAAAGTACCTATAGCTGCATTGAACTGTGGGACTTCAGGGATTTGTGATTAGTGAGCATCAGTGAGATCAGACTCTGATGTTCAGGATGTTGAGGAGACTCCAGTTTCAGTTTATCCCAAAAGGTGTTCAGTAGGGTTGAGTCTGAGTCAGGGCTCTGTACAGGACACTCGAGATCTTCCACTCCAACCTTCACCTCCACACCATGTCTTCATGGAGCTCTGGGGCTTTGTGCACAGGGACATGCTGGAACAGGTTTGAACCAATCAGAATCCAGAATCCTACAGAACTGTTATTAGGAGAACTAACCAAAAAGGCGAAATACTTTCCCTCATGCTAGCAAGAGCAGGTACAACTCTACACTCCACTTCAACTGGGGAATCGTTCCACTCAACACAAGAGCTACACAGATGGACAAACATTGCTCAAGGCCCAAACACACCCTGGCAGTCAAACTGCAGAACACGTATTAATTAATCAGTCGTCACTGTCTCTACCACTTGACTCACTGCTTACATCATATCTCACCAAATAAATTCATTTTAGTCTCAAGAAAATGTCATTTGTGTAACCCGAGGCTAAAGCCAGGCTTCCAGAAGCAATCAAAGTCTGGAATATTTAAGGAGTGCCAAGATACTGGGAAGGTAATGATCATGAAGATGTACCCAGGGCTGAGAGCCTACTGAGCTCTGTTCAAATTTACACCGAATTATTTTAAAAATACTTTCATCCAAAGCAAAAACAAAAGATTAGCGGCCTCACATATGGAAACTATAGTATTAGCTTCATCTGGCTTTAGACTCTTTCAAAGGAATAGTCCAGAACCACAGATACTGCAACATGTAAAACTTTCCAAGATCCCACATCCATAACATCTTCTCAAGTTCATGAAGCATGGATCAACAGCTGGACGAGGCGAGTTCGGTGGAACGGAAGGGTATTTCACGGCAGATGGAATTATACAGAAAGCAAATGACAAATAAACGTGTTACTAACGATGCTCTCTGCTAAGGTCCGGGTTCTATTCTCAGGCAGGGAACCGACCCGGCCACCGGAGGGTTTAACCCCATGCTGGTCTCAAGCCTAGTAAAAATAGGAAGCTTGCATCAGGAAGGGCATCCGGCGTTAAACCTGTGCCAAAATCAAATCTACGGATCAGATGATCCTCTGTGGCCACCCTGAAGAGAGAGCAGCTGAAGGACAACAAAAACAACAACAACAACAAAAAAAGGAGTAACAGACCGACTCGATCAGTTTACCTTCAAGTGGATTTATCTTTATCTTCAACAAGAAGACTGAACAGTAATAAAACTACAACCACCAGAAGAAGCAGGAGAAGGTTCGATGAATCAAAGTGACAAGAATAAAAGATGGCTTTAACAAAAGACAAAGCGAGTGCCTTCGTAAAATATCATTTGAGCCAATAGGGATTGGGAATGCTGATGGGAATCGATAACTTTATGGCTGACTTGAGCTTCAGCTCCTGTAAAACTTCAGAATGGAAGAAGCAACACCAGAGTTCAGGGGGATCTCCGTAAATAACTAGACAGGGTTGAAAGACAGGTCGAACAGACCAACGTGAGAGACCAAAGCTTTAATCTTGGGACGTGAATGAGGTCTCATCAGTCCAGGTGGATAAAATCTGTTCTGAAGAGACGTGCAGACCTCACGTGGCCTCTTTCTGGTTAAATAAACATTGTGTGAATATATTTCACTGAACGGTGTAACGAATATACTGAAGTGGCGGATTTGATGGCGCTGGAATACTTCTGCAAGCAATGTGGATTCCTCAGAAGGAAACGATCTCAACTCCTTACTTTTAAAATAATGTTGAAATGGATCCGGTTTGCCAACCAATCTGCAGGAGATTAGACCTTCTTCTATTAGTAGTATGTATGAACTGATATTTCTCCATGCACCAGACCCAATCTTAATGCATTTTGGTTCATTTTCTAATTTGAGGTAGTTGGGACTTTGGGACGTTTGTAGTCTGAAACAACTTCTATCCTATTTGGGTTTTTTTTTTATTGTTATTTCTCTCCATTTTTACTCCTGTTATGATGTAGGTTATGCTATTTGATCAAATCTGACAAGAAATAAATCTAGGCTAACCTCCGGTGTTCAATAGATCCTGGAGTTCTGAGACTTTGTTTGCATACGTTACATTATCGGTCCTCTGTTTTCTTATTGCTGTTCATTTTGGTGGAAAGATTTGTTACAGATAAGTTCACATTGAAGTTTCGTGTCGTTAAGGTCGTGTGTAAATTTGCAGATGGCTGGCGTCCGACCACTCAGAGGTTCAATCGTTTAACAAAACTACGGGACAGAGCAATGTGACCTTTCTTCATCAGGATAAAATGAATATGTACAATGATTAAATGCTCCCATAAGCCCTTTAATGCTAAGGAACATTGCATTACAAAAAAAAAAAAAAAAGAAAGGGAAAAAAAAGTTACACGATATGTGTATCAATTTTTTTTGTTTGTTTGTTCGTTTTTAAGTAGAATTTACGAGGGACACACTGAGGTTGATCACTCATCAAAAAGTCTATATAGAAATGTACCTGACTAAATCTAAATACTTAACACCTGATGTTTACACCACCTTCTACCTACTAGCACCCCACCCCCTAACTGTTCAATACTGGCATAGAAGGATTCTGATTGGTTGAGTATTTTACACATAATTAGTGATCACAGGTTTAATGATCTTGCATCCATGCAACAACCAGTAGCTAACAGTGTCAGACCGAATGTCCCCATGAAATCGTGTTCCTGTCTTCCCCTTCCTCTCTGGGATGCTTTGTTTTTTCGTAGTTTTGGTTGATTTTATTCTGAAAAAAATGTAAAGGAATGGGGAAGTCCATATAAAATCCATTACTTGGAAATGCATGGGCGGGCGTGGCGGAATTTTGAGTTCAGTATCGTGTGTAAGGCTGGTCTCTGTACACGCCTTTGTTTGTCCTCGCCGACGGAGCCTTGTTGCGGCCGTTTGTCCACTTTTCCTGGCCTGAGAGAGAAAGAAACAGAAACACAGACAGGCTTGGAACTTCACAGAAGACACGTAACAGATAAACACTGTTATACTGGATACTGGATTTATTAATAATGTGGATGGAAAATAAATGATAAACCTGGAAAATAAGTAGCTACATTTGTACAATTTAATCTAATTCATACACAGCATAATGGAATTCAGTGTGTTCATTTCTCTAATGAGGTAAAGTCTTATTTGATTGGCTGCATATTCTAAAATCCTTCAGTCTCTATAAAAAGTTTCTACGGTATACCGTGAGGATCTCATACTGCACACGCTGATATTCAGACCTCAGCGCTAACTACAGACTTTAAGCTCTACATGAGTCCTGTTTTGATCCTGCTAGCCATAATATTCCTATTCTTCTAAATAATAATAAACTCTTTCCCGGGATGACGAACAGTCTGGAATCCACGTCGGACGTCTGGGAAGTCTAATTTATCGGGTGCAGCTTTTTTCTCCTAGCTGGATGATGTTTGTCGCTACATCTTTCGCTCACGCTCTTAATTGGAGGCCGAGATAAAAGCCCAAGCAGTCCGGGTCATCTGACGTGTTAGCCTCGTAGCGTGGAGCTCTTTTAACTCTGGTCTGTTAAGTGAATGAGGGTTTTGTTGGTGCTTGTCTTGGTTCTGCTCAGAGCACAGAGGTGTCCACTCCCCGAGCAGCTATTCACAGCCCAAACCCATTAGCGATAGTCTTTAATAAGAGAGCTGTCAATCAGCTGGTGTGACTGAGCACTTTGAAAAAGAGAAACCTTCGACCTTGTGTTTATAGAGAACAAGAACGCACGCTAGCCTGGTTAATCTACGGCTCTCCTTTGAACTGTCAAGCTGTCGGCTCATTGGGACGCCTGAAGGAAATGTCATCAGGGTTGTGTGTGTGTGTGTGTGTGTGTGTGTGTGTGGGAATGAAAAAGCAAGGAGACAGTGGAGAAATAGAATAGAAATGAAAGAACATTAAGGTACATGGTTATATCAGAAACATTTTAAATGCTCTGGTGTATTTAATGTAGCCGTCTACAGACTGCTCTGTTCTCTGTAGAAATCAAGTGCTTTCTGTCTAGTGCTTTAAATGACACAAGAATTTACTGTAGAAATGATCAGAATGAAATGTTCCTGAAGGTGTTTTCTATATGACTAACATTCTAAATGTAGATATAAATATCTCCTTAACCCTGAACACCAACCAGGATATGACTGTAGAGCAAAGACCATCATACCGTAAGAGTCATAGGATTCCCCACTTAGACCATGTCCATATTCATAATAATCCTCTGAGCTGGAGAGAGAGAGAGAGAGAGAGAGAGAGAGAGAGAGAGAGAGAGAGATGGGCAGAAAACGAGAGAGAGAGAGAGAGAGAGAGAGAGAGAGAACAGTATTATTATTATTATTATTATTATTATTATATACTGTATGTTCTATTGATGGCCAAATTAAAGTCACACACAACTCAAACACGTCACACTCATAAACACGTCACATTCTTAACTCAAACACGTCACACTCATAAACACGTCACACTCTTAACTCAAACACGTCACACTCATAAACACGTCACACTCTTAACTCAAACACGTCACACTCATAAACACATCACATTCTTAACTCAAACACGTCACACTCATAAACACATCACATTCTTAACTCAAACACGTCACACTCAAACACGTCACACTCATAAACACGTCACATTCTTAACTCAAACACGTCACACTCAAACACGTCACACTCATAAACACGTCACATTCTTAACTCAAACACGTCACACTCAAACACGTCACACTCA
>JAOTRN010000009.1:18078511-18100468 GCA_028566695.1 Bagroides melapterus
GTGTGAGAAAGAGAGAGAGGGGACTGAATGTAGGATTTGTTCTCTCACTGGGTAAATCTCCTGTATTCACTATTGTTCAGTTTTTGTACTGCAGTTTAATTAATGAGAGCAGGAGGATAATTAAAGCAGCACAAGGCTTTAATATCAAATCTAAAGTTTAACACTCACTGTGAAAGAAAAACAATTAGTGAAATGTGGGTGTGGCCCGATGCAAAGCAAAGCCGTCAGGTCATTTTTTACTCATTAAAGCTTGTGTGTGTGTTTGGTGATCATGGAGCTATGACAAAACCCTTCACCATCTGTCAACTGATATGTTCGTTACTTTCAACAATACAGACAGTTTGGCCTTGTTCTCTCTCTCTCTCTCTCTCTCTCTCTCTCTCTCAGTCATTTACAGAATCAGTTCAATAGATACTGAATCGGTTCAATAGATTGACTCTAAGGAAGTTTAATTTAGTTTTTAGCAGGTAAATTTTGCCTTTCAGAATATTACTGAAACTATAAACACAAAAACAACAGTAATAACGGATCAGTAACGGATCAGTCCACGGCGCCTTTGGGAAAGGGGGCTGTGGGGGTCAGAGGAACACGATCTACACTATTTCTAAAGCATTTTAAATAACAAACAAGTGCTTTGGAAAGAGTCATTAATCTTTTATATCATGTATTCAACATATCAGGATATTATTGTTTTTACTAATACAATAATTATTGCGCTACGAAAGTTAGGCCCTATTGGACCCGTCTATAGTCTCTAAACATCTGGTTTACATTATTTAGATGGAATTAAAATTTATGTTTAAAGTGTTTAATTAATTAGAAACACCGTGTTTACATTTTTTAACTTTTATTTCGAAGCTTAGAATGTGTTTAATTTAATTGAGTCTTATTCTTAAGGCATATTGAAGCAAGCGACTGAAATCAAACGACTCAACAGCCGACGTGTTCGGTTCATTAAACAGGAAGGAATCGATTCTTTGAGTCGAAACGGAGTTATAGATGGACGCGGTCGAGCAGGAGGAATGGTTAGGGGGAAGGGGAGTGGAGGAAGAGAAAGAAAGACAAGAGGGAGGGAGAGCGAGCGAGAGAAAGAGAGAGGGGATAACGGGTTCTGTGGGTGTGGGAGGAGAGGACATGAATCGGATTCATGAACTCCGGGTTAAGGATTCAAACCGGAGCTTTATTTTTGTGTAAGGTAAGATCATATATCCGGCTTTTAGATTTCTAAAGCTTGGTTTATAATATTAATAAACAATAAAACTCATATTTATTTATAACACACTGTTTATAAAAGATTTTAAAACAAAGTTCGTTTGCAGCTCTGTTGTGATCAGAAAGTGCAGCATGGTTGGTTTGTTTGTGCAGCATGAAGGTTTTTATCTGGATTAAAAGGTAAAAATATTTCAGTTTAAAAGATAAAATCGGATTTTAGTGAGGTTTTGTGAACTGTTTTGTAGATCTTTATCTTCTGCAACTTTTTCTGCAGAAAGAAAAAAATCTGGCTCAGATTACACATTGTCCATATTTTCCCCTTTGCTCCAAATGTTGATCAGTGTTTGGTGTCTGAGGGTTTTTTCTTTTTTTTGCTTTGTTCTTTTCCTTGCAAGGCTAATGTGGCTAACACATACTGAAACTTAAAGCTAACAGTTTAACAAATGAGGTAAACTTAATTTTTGGCAGTAATGTACCTTCATAGGTGTGGGAGCTTCTAGACAATACAGTGTGTGTGTGTGTGTGTGTGTGTGTGTGTTGAAGAAAGAGACTGTTTTGTGAAATAGCAAAATCTGGGAACAATTTAGATTTAAAAGATGTGTTGTGTGATAAATAGACATCAGTTATATCTCGCACACACAAATGCGCACACACACACACACACACACACACACACACACACACACACACACACACACACACACACTCAGGGAGATCATCCGGTCAGCTCTCATTCCTGCATCACTAAACAACTTCATCCTGCTGGATCAGCTCTCTCTCTCTCTCTCTCTCTCTCTTTCTCTCTCTCTCTCTCTCTCTCTCTCTCTGAGTGACTGTGATGTATTATACAGCATCATCAAAGCACAAGAAGTTGTGGAGAATAAAAATAACTGCAATAACAGCATCATATTTTAAATCACAGTGACATCAATGATCATTAAGATGGAATTTAGTTTCCTGTTATTTTAAAGCTGGAACCCGAGCACTAAAAAAAGCAGCTTATCAGTTGTAAATCTTAAACTGTTCTATTTTCCACAGTTCTTAGCCTGTAGAGAACCCTGTCGGTTTGCAGAACAACATTTGTTTTAAAACACCATTGGCTGTTAGAACATAGTTGATTTACAGGACTTTTGTTGCTTCTGAGAACCGCTTTAGTTAATTCAAGAAACAATTTTGGGTTGAGACGCTCTTGATTTACAAAGCTGTGGATTCTTGGAACATTGGTGTAGAGAAGAGTTGGTTTATGGAAAACCCTAATGGTTCAGGAAACCTGGTTGTTTTCAGGAACCTTGATGGTCTGGAGAACCCTTTGGTTTAGGGAAGCATGGTGGTTTGGAGAACCCTGGTAGTTTAGAGAAACCCCTTGGTTTTCAGAGTCTTGTTGGCCGTTGATAGTTTTGGGGGTGGTACTGGGGCAACTATACCCTGATAACTATCACCTAGTTTTTCTCTGACAGTGACACCTCTCTCTCTCTCTCTCTCTCTCTCTCTCTCTCAGGTGTGGGTGATGCTGATGTAAGGTGAGTGAATGAGTCTCCTCACAGGGATCCATTAGAACCCACCATCTTATAATCCATTAGAACACACACTCCGAGAGCGATGGCGAACATGTGTCCGTACGGGCGGTTCACCCATGCTGTGGTACGTGGTATCCCTCAGTCCCCCAGCGTGGGTGGGGTGGAGGTGGAGGTGGCAAAGTTGCAGCGTCAGTACGGTGTGTTAGTGGGGACTCTGAGGCAGAAGGTGGGACTGCAAGTGCTGGAGATTCCTGCTGACACACACACTAACACAAACCTTCCTGAGAGCTGGAGGATAGAGGACATGGCCATCATACAGGGGGACACGGCGCTCCTCACACAGCCGCTCAACCCGGAGAGACGCCAGGAGGTCTCACACACACACACACACACACACACACACAGGATAAATCCACATTTAGGTTCTCTACCATAACACGTTCACACTACAATGTAGAAATGTTTGAATTAAAACATCCAGTACAGAACAGGAACATTGTTGAACACGTTAGTCTGTTGATATCTGTAGGGTTTAAAAGTTAAAGAAGTAAAACCACTGTGAGGTTGATATGAGTACAAACTGTGTGTGTAGGTGGAGGCAGTGAGACGTGTCCTCACTGAGCTGAACCTGACCCTGGTGGAAATGGAGGATGATGGAGCCACACTGGAGGGCAGTGATGTTCTCTTCACTGGGAGAGAATTCTTTGTCGGTCTGTCCAAACACACCAACCAGCGTGGAGCTGAGATCCTGGCCAATACCTTCCGGGTATGAAAACAACACTACACTCAAACTACACAGTTCAGTCCACTACACTCACGAGCTTCACGAGAGTACCACGTGTCCTTATACTCTAACTACATTCACCAACACCTTCAGAGGCTGAGGTGATTTTTACTTGGATTTCCAGTTATGACGTGAGGTTTCTGACTCCAGCTCTAACTCTGCCTCTTTCCAGGACTTTGTACACAACATCCTCCGTTTATTCACTGGAAGCTTTTTACAGATTCATTTCAGGTTTGACAAAATATCAAGTTCCTCCATTGCTTGCAGATTTCACGGTACACTGCAGCAACATTAAGACCAAAGTCTCGACTTTGTTCTGTTTTAGTCCAGGTACCTGAGATTCTGATGTCTCTTTATACCTCATGATAATCTGGAGTAAAGATCTCTGAATGAGTTCCTGAACCTGCCCAGAATTCAGTTCTGTAAAAATGTTTAATCTGCTGTGTTAATTCTTGATATTATTGGTATTGAATATTCTTTCAACCCTCCTCAGTTTTCCTTCATAGCATCAGTTTGTACGACTGACTGAAACTGGGAAGATATTTCATGCTGTTCCTGGCTGTGTTGAATCAGCAATATCGTTTTCCAAGTCAAAGTTTTTTGCTTAGATTTTATTTTCAGTTCCTCAGTTTAATTTTGGGGTCGTTTTCATTTCGGGAGAATGTTTTTCCTGTTAATAAAAAAAAAATCAGCACATGCCATCAGAGCGTTTGTGCTTCTGCTTCCACACATGCTGTAGAAGACACAGAAGATTTCTGGATAGATTTGTTTGACCATGAGGCTCCTGAACTATTGCTTCTCTTTTTCCACCCATCCCGAGGCATGCCGAGATCGCTCCAACTCCAGTCGTGTTCCACTTCATGAAGATTTCGGACCTTCACTGAAACGAGGCCAACCTTCTGGAATCCTGGGGCCTCTAGAGATGAAGCTGTATTCAGCTGTATTCAGCCTCATGAAGCTTTCAGACATTCTAAGAGGAGACACCATCTACATGTGGTCTTTGAGGACAACAACCTCCTCACTAATACACAATGATCAGACTGTATATTTATAATCACACCCTCCAGTGTCACCAGAATGAGGATGAGGTTCACTTTTGAGTCTGGTTCCTCTGAAGGTTTCTTCCTTTTCCTGTTCCTCACCACAGTCACCTCAGACTTGATCAATGGGGATAAATACACACACATTTAAATAGATGTCTATTAATCTTGAACTTGTGAAATTATTGTAATTCCTAGTATAATATTAAACTCTTTGTATTATGTAAAGAGTTTCTGTAAAGCTGCTTTGAGACAATGTCCATTATTCAGATGAACTGAAACTGTCTTCAGAATGAACTTTCTCTCCAGGTAAACACTGCTAATGGAGCATCGTCGCCTGTGTGGAGATCATCATTCAGCCTCTTCCCATCATCCATCATGAACTGGTTAACGTTGGTTATTTTGGGGTCAGACCAGGTTGTCAGCATTGGCTGCACTTCCTTGTTCCTGTTTGTCAGAGAGCAGTTAAAAACGTTTTTTCCTTCTGTCCTCCTCTTCGTCTGCTGTCTCAGCTGAGCCGGTCACCAGATACATCATTTTTGGTTAATTTATGCTTTCACTTCTGCACTGATTTGCGTTGTGTGCAGTCATGCGATACTTTCAGGTTTATGTTCAGCTCTCACAACCTTCGTGTGTATTTCAGTTCTCTGGTCAGTTTCCGTCTCCACTGCTGCTCACTCGCTGCATCCTGTCGTTTTTATCCATATCAGTGTCGTTATGATTCAGGTTTCAGCTCTGTGAGTGTGGTTGAGGTGGTCACCACATATAGAGATAAATGAATTGATTTGATTCATAAATAAATTCAAAAATAAATTAATACAAAACATAAAAACAAACAAACAAATCTTAATTGAAGCTAGAGGAACTGGCTGAAAATTGTGTTTCCTCCCTTCATAATCTCAGGGACCCAGATGTTGCTTACATCTGGCTAGGTGCAGTGAGTGGTGTATACACTAGGGGGCGGTAACCTGCATGTCTGTTAGGTGTCACTAGTGTAGGATGTTTTGTCTGAATCACTGACCAGTAGGCTTACTACGGTGTGTCGTGTGTGTGTGTGTGTGTGTGTTTAGGACTTTACCGTGTCCACAGTTCCTGTATCTGCTGACACTCGTCTGAAGAACATCTGCTCAATGGGGGGTCCTGAGACCATCATCTTCAGCAATGCTGAGGGAGCAAGGAGGACACTAAGGGTGAGTGTGTGTGTGTGTGTGTGTGTGTGTGTGTGTGTGTTGATGGGGTCCCTGTTTAAGTAGCACTACTGAATTGTTGGACTGACTTTATCTAAGGCTAATCTGATCAAGTGCATCAGACTCCATTAGAGCAGACTCTCATGCTGGTGGCCACTAACGTGTGTGTCTGTGAGAGTGAGAGTGTGTGTGTGTGTGTGTGTAGTTATAGTAATAACAGATGCTGCTGCTGTAATCTGATCCGTGACTCCGCCCCTGTTCCATGTTCTAATCTGGTTATCTTTAAGAGCAGTCTGTCTGATTCCTGTCCAGTGTGTTAAAAGAACATCATCACGTTACAGCTCCACACTTTCTCCTCAGATGTGGTCAATCAGACGAGATGTGTTTAATCTCTGAGGTTTTGGACTTGTGATATTAATGAAATCTAACAGTAACACAAATCTTCTTCCTCTGTAAGCTTGTCATGAATACGTTCACAAAATCTTTGAATATTTTGCAGATGATATCATATCCAGTTTTCCTCTACACTTTTAAACTGTGAGTCAGAGCCTAGGGGCGGAGCCTAAACTGCACCGTGGACAATCATTAGTTCCTTATTTCTGTCCCCTACAGCATTTAAGGTGCAGCTAGTGGACAAATGAGTTTTCTTTGAGAATTGTTCATTACAAGAAGAAAACGAAAAAGAAGGAGAATGTTGGTCTGTGGCAGAAGAAGAACTTCTGCAGCTACACTGGTCCTCTGTGGGAAGTCTGAAGGCCCCTGATCTGAGAGTAAAACTGTGAATGTTTTAAAAAGGAGAAAGGTTGAAACACGGCAGAGACACCTAGTGTTCAAACCAGGAACTACATGTAGACCTTCCCTAATCTCAATCCAACAGAGACGTGTACACTCACGTAACCGGACTAAAGAAAAGTGTTATCTTTGACATGGTGAAGTTTTCAGTTAAGAAGATGTTTATGTAACATGTGGAAGGAGTCTCCAGTGTCAGGACTTTAGTCTGATTTAAAGCTAGAATTTTAAGTCCAACATCTTGAGGGTTAAAAATGTAAACATAAAATATGTGTTGGTTTTAAGAAATGCTAAATAAGCTAAAAAAAAATAGATTGGCACACTAGTATAACACGTGTGTGTGTACGTGAATGCGTGTGTGTGTGTGTGTGTGTGTGTGTGTGTGTGTGTGTGTGTGTGTGGTGTCTCTGTAGGTGATGGAGCAGTTGACTGATCATCACTATGATGTGTTGTGTGTACCAGAGGAAGCTGCTGCTAACTGTGTGTATGTGTGCGGTGCAGGAGCAGTGGATCATCTGCTCCACCCCACACAGGAGGAGTGTCCTAACAGTGTCTCTGTGAGTTCTCCTTCACTCACACTTCACTCCACACACTGCAGTAATACCTTCAATGATTAACAGGATCTGAAGTCAGTCTGTAAATGAGGACATTTCTGGAGAAGAAACATAAAAGGAAAAAAAAAAAGTCTACACAGTTATTTCTCCTCAGATGATCCACCAAAGCTGCCAGTGGTGATGATAAGTGCAGACTGAGTCAAGAAGAACTATTTCTCCTCATGATGGTGTGATTTTTTTTTTTTTCTCTCTCTCTTTTTTTCAGGCCTTCCAGAAATTTACAGGCTATAATCTGCTCCCTACGTCATGCAGTGAAGCTTCCAAACTCGGTGGAGTGCTCTCCTCGTTCTGCCTTCTCATCAACAAGAAGCTCCCTTACTAACACAACACAACAAACTTCACATCTCTCCATGCTCTCTCTCTCTCTCTCACACACACACGCGCGCACACACACACGCACGCACGCGCGCACACACACACGCACGCACGCACGCACGCACACACACAGACACACAGAACGTGCATTGTCTCCATGCCCCACGTTAATGTATTTACCTCAAGAAAATAAATAAATAATTTCAATCCATCTTTTATACCTTGTAATGTTTCTTCTTCATGATGGTTCCTCTCCTCTCCTCATAAAGAACCCTTGAGAGTTACGATGCTATGCTAGCTGCTCCAGCTTATCCCCATCGTGCATGTAAGGATTTGATGCTGAAAAAATATTTGTTAATTACTTTAGTGTTTCTTACTGCAGATGTGATGCTCCTCAGTTTAAAACATCATTTAAGGGCAGGACAAATGAGGTAGAATAAAATACCCACACATACGTAGATTTATTTCTCTGTTTCCATTAGGAAGTAAAATATTTTTTAAAGCAAATTATTTTGTTTATTCATGTTAGTGATAAATAAGATGGATAATAAAGAACAGGTCCTGTAGGAATGACCTCAGAGAGCTCTTAACTTGGCTTAAAGTTTTCTAACTACAAATCTTCTCTTAAGAGTGATTCAGGATCAATCACAGAGCAAAGAAAATATTAAAAGTTTTCTTAGAGAGGAGGCGGAGCTAACCCTGTGACTAGGTATGACATTGTTTTGAAGACTTTTATATCCTCATTTACTAAGCTTAAAAGAAAAAAATGAAAATGAGTAAAAGAAATAAAAAAGAAATGAGTAAAAAGTGAGGTCATTAATTCGAACGTTACCATTAACATCAGATCCTCGTTACCTTAAACAACTCAGTTTATTTATTTTTTTATTCAACATATGGACTGAGTTATGAACTAAAATCCTCATTTTATGGCTTTATTTTTATGTAGTTTGTGACCTAACCTCCAGGTTATATCTGATAGCACCAGTGTTTTAATCCTTTTACACAACACTAAATTGTCAAAGATTATCTTTGTTAATTCATTGAACCACTTTTTTTTTTTAATCCATATAGTGTTGCATTTAATTTTGCAGACTGTCCACGAGTTATTTCATGTCTATAATTCACAAAATTAAATGAAACAGAATCCTACTGAATCTGAATTAATGTATTCAAAGATTTAAAAGCACTTTTATACGTCGCTCTGGATAAGGACGTCTGCCAAATGATCTAAATATAATAAAACACTTAATTTGGGCTAATGCCATCTATTAATCTTTATTTATTATTAGTTACGGGGTGGAACAAGTTTCTTTCTGCTCAACGCTGAATGGTTTTGTTTCAGGCAGAAATCAGAGACACGATTCTGAAGTTTCTCCAAATTTATTTGATCTTTCAGTAGAAAGCATGAACAGATTTAACGGTTGGACTTGGCCACTCTTTCCAGCTCGTCCTTCTTCTTGATGGCGTACGAGTTTGACGAACCCTGAGAACCAGAACGGACACGTTAACAACCAAGAAGCTAAAACAATGAGTTCCACACTAACAGTGTTGAATTCTAGTGAAAGATTCAGGAGTGTTTCTGAGCTGGTGATTGGCTGAGCGACGGAGAAGCAGCAGCCAATGAATAAGCAGAGAGTGATTAATCTGCGAGAGCTCTAGCACACCAGGACAACAGAGAGGGTCAGGATGTGACTCTAGCCTCGGTGACACCGATACATGACATCATAACTCTTTACCTTGGCAGCGTTGATGAGCTCGTCAGCCAAACACTCAGCAATGGTCTTAATGTTCCTGAAGGCAGCCTCTCTCGCCCCGGTGCACAGCAGCCAGATCGCCTGACAGACAGACAGACAGACACTTTAATAACTGATTGTATAAAAATCAAATGTTCGCAGGTGAGATGAGGATACGGTGGAGCAACAGGAAGCAGCAGAAAATGAAAGGTTTACTCTGAAAGTTCTACAGTATTCTGAGACTACAAATGAGCTGCAGGTCTTCTACATCTAAATGAGATTTCAGACTTAAATCCAGAAGGCACTCAAACTTTAATGGGAATAATTCTTGAATAACCAACAAGGACACCAGCACGTCAACATCCTCAGTTACCATATGGTTTAAGGTTTCTGTCAGTATCTATGATTTTTAAGGAAAATAAATAAGTGTTTATTTTTTTTTTTTACTGTGCTACTAATGGAGGGAAACAATTATTTTTTGTAATACTGACATCATATAACTGATGAGAGATTTATGAAGTGTGTGGCCGGAGACACTCGAGACACTTCTGGAGATGGGCTACTACCAGTGTGATAGATTTGTATCACACTCTCAGCTACAAATCTATGAATCCGTTTCTTGTTTTTCCACCATATTGCTTTATTGTGTGTTGGATGAAGGTTAGGAGTGTAGGTTCTCTGTATGTGTGTGTACCTGGTTAACCCTGCGGAGTGGGGACACGTCCACGGCCTGTCTCCTGACTGTTCCAGCTCTGCCGATACGGGTGGAGTCCTCACGTGGGCCGCTGTTGATGATGGCATTCACCAGAACCTGAAGGGGGTTCTGCAACACACACACACACACACCATCAGTCATTAGTATTAGTACTGTCGGAGAAACAAACACACGTGTAGGATTATGATCTGTTTCTGAGCTGGTGATTGGCTGGGTGATGGAGAAGCAGCAGCCAATGAATAAGCAGAGAATGATTAATCTGCGAGAGCTCTAGCACACCAGGACAACAGACAGGGTCAGGATGTGACTCTAGCCTCGGGAACAAATTACAAATAAAATCTTTATTTAAACAGACAACTCTGAGGGGAATCTCACACAATTTTAATCCCTACCTCATAATATTCAACATCTATCTATCTACCCATCCATCTCACTCTCTCGACTACAGCGTACAGAACCCAGCGGTGAGCGTAAAAGCAGAGAGCCCGTTCCTGCTTACCTCTCCTGTGAGCAGGTGGATGATCTCGAAAGCGTGTTTAACAATGCGCACGGTCATTAACTTCTTGCCGTTGTTGCGTCCGTGCATCATCATGGAGTTGGTCAGACGCTCCACAATGGGGCACTGAGCCTTACGGAAGCGCTTAGCGGCGTAGCGCCCTCCAGAGTGAGGAAGGTACTTGGCATACTTCTCCTTCACAGCAATGTAGTCCTGAAGTGGAGAGAACACAAAATATTTCAACACACAGGTGAAAACCACACACAGATTAGCTCAGAGTACACCTACATGTCGCAGGTGAGAAGTGTTTCTGAGCTGGTGATTGGCTGAGCAATGGAGAAGCAGCAGCCAATGAATAAGCAGAGAGTGATTAATCTGCGAGAGCTCTAGCACACCAGGACAACAGACAGGGTCAGGATGTGACTCTAGCCTCGCTCTGTTAGCTTTTCATTTACAGACAACACACTCAGGAGGAAAATCTTTTCAGAAGTCTCACCTGAAGGGAGATGTCATTGATCTGCACATCATCGGTGCTCCATTTACCAAATAGCTTGATCTCGGGCGTCTCGGCCACAGCCGGTGCAGTCTCCCAGTCCGCCATTCTGAAGAGAAACCAGTACAGACTCAATCAGCCCAGTGACATCACACCAGTATTACAGTATGAATTCGAACAAACTTCAACAAGTAGTACGAGCAATATATTTGGGGTTTTTTTGCCACAGAGTTTAAGATCAGAGATCTACAGAGAATTAATAAACAGCCAGTCCCTAATATTAGGTTAAATAAACGTTATAAAGCACATACAGCACTTAGATATTACTATTCAACATTTTGTGCGAATTTAAGCCCAAATAAACAAAAAACAGTCAAAATGAAAAATAATGATAGGATGTTTAT
The DNA here is from genome assembly GCA_028566695.1 of Bagroides melapterus. Classification (NCBI taxonomy): domain Eukaryota; kingdom Metazoa; phylum Chordata; class Actinopteri; order Siluriformes; family Bagridae; genus Bagroides; species Bagroides melapterus. Next base: position 18,089,811 of record JAOTRN010000009.1, read on the forward strand.
TATAAAGTCAATAACCTGAGGATTATAAAGAGCTGACAGACAAATCAAATATATATCTATATCCGTTGCATGTTAATAACTATAATATAATTAATATTATATTAATAACTACAACTATTTCTTTACTATTTATTGACTTTTTCCAAACTCATCAGGAAAGTGAAATTTAAAACTAACCCGGTAACTACGAATAATAAGATTCTAAGCTAAATTTGCGTCAATGTTGTATGTGGAGAATAAGACAGTCATATTAAACCAAATGCATTAAACCAACCTAAATATTAAAAATTACATTGTGAAATAAAACGTTTAATAAATCCGGATTTCTGTTAAATTCCGCTCGCGCACACCGACATGCTAACGCAGGCCGAAATACCAAAGCAGCCAAGATAGGGATTATTTTATATTATTAAATTAGTTTAGAATCAGAAAAGTACTGACTCCCTCCACATTCAAATGTATAGTTAAAATGAACAGTGATAAATTAAACCCCCATAAACACAGGGAGATCTAAGAGTCTGAAACCACGCTTTAGCTAGAGACCCTAATGGCCGCCTAGCCGCATCGTGCTCCAGCTGAACGCAGCTGTTTTCTCACTTTTTAAACATTTCTTTCCCCAAATACTAGCTCTAAGGCTATATTCCGTCTTTCGGAACACATTCACCAATCTACACGATGCAAAATATTCCGCTTTTGTACAGTTTTAGATGCCAAAATAGATATTTTTTCCTCACTCACTCGTGTTTGAACTCCACACTGTCTCTACGCAGAGAGAGAAAAGGGCCTACGCGCCGCGTGCACAACGAACATCCGGTCTTACAACGGAACTGGCGGGTTGTTACATCCGGTTTAAGTTATCGGGAATTGTAGTTTAATGATTCGACGACTCCAAACTTGAGCACAACTATTTTAACGATGTTTTTTTTTCGTAATCTGTGAATTCAATTAGGTTTATTTAACTAAAGAAATGATATTTGCCTCTGAGTCACTAAAAGCGAGTAGATAGGACATGGAACAAGGTAATGCAATGCTAATACTATTTGGCACTTTGTAGAGAAAAAAAAAAAGAAAACACAATTTATGATCTTTCACTTAATCACAGTTATTTAATCATTCTTGCCTCTGTTTATCGCAAAATAACTCACTATTTCATCCCCTTCATTGATTCATCAGATGAGGAAACTAGTTACTATAATAGTTACACAGCTATTATACAAACTTACAAATTATATTAGTGACATTTCTGAAAACGTAGAAACTATGATATTTCAGAATTTTAGTTTTTTAATTTATTATGTGTTTTCCGATCACACGTTTCAGTAGAAGAGATTAGACATGAGGAAATTTTGACCTTTTATACCAAGTAGTTAACACAATTAATATCACAAATTTACTCATATTTAAAACGAGGACCTAAAGCAGTGATATATTTCCTGATATTAAACATTCACTTTCATTCTTTTCAAAAATTATATATTATAAAATCTTCTGCTGAATTCCAAATTAATAAAATGACATATCCCAGCTTTCATTGTGGTCTCAGGATTTGGGAGTGCCCTGTCCTGGTGTCCTTATTGCAGAGCATTGCATTTATATTCCAAACAAGAAAACCTGCACAATGTGATGCATTATTGGGGGAAAAAAAGAGAGAGAGAGAGAGAGAAAAAAAAATAGCAATAAAAATACAATTCTACTGCATTTTCCTTTTTTCTTCCAGTAACAAATGAATTAAATGAATTGAAACTGATGGTTTTAAGATTGAAACTTTATTAGAATAAATTTGCAGTGACAACATTCAGGCCACATTTTTACTGTTTAAAAGGTTTTCTGACCAGAAAAACCCCTCAACTTCCTATAAAAACAGTATAGAACATTGTATAATTAGCTTTGAAAAATGTTTTATTATTTCATGGTTCAAGGATTTAAGAACTGAACACAGTTTAGTGCATTTAGTAATGAGATCAGAAAAAATAAATCCCTTTATCTCCACTAAAAAGAACAAATACACAAGTTCCATATGAGTTCCATGTAGACAAACATGGGATAAAGGCAAAAAAAAAAAAAAAATACTGCCAAGATTCCTACATAATACACCGTTCAGTCTTTTAAAACATTGTGTGCAAATCTCGCTCCCTTATTCAGGACACATTTCAGCCTGGTGTGTCTGGTACACTCTCAGACACTGATAAACAAACAGAACTGAAACGAGTCATCAGTCAAAACGTTTGGGGTGTGAAGACTGTACGAGGCTAATGTAGCTAACATGTTAAGGGAAGCATATAGCTACCAGTTTAGCATCAGCATAGTAAGCTGTGTTTAGCTTTCCTTTTGTATTGGCGGATAAAACAGGATAGCACCTGAGCGTCTGACACGTGGTGATGAATGAGGTATGTGCAAACCATCAGTTACATCACGATTTAATAGACACGCTTTAAAATAACATCATCCCCCATTCACACTCTTAGTCTTAAGTATTCACCCCACGGGTCATCACTTTAGGTACCTAACACTGGATAGAGTCTGCCATGAACAACATGATGCTAACACCACCATGCTTCACAGTGGGGACGACGACATCAAGTAAACATTGTGCTTTGTGCCAAGGCCAAAAAGTTCAACTTTGGTCTCGTAAAACAAGAGAATATTTTTCCACAATTTTTGGCTAAGGGCTATTTTATGAAAATAATTTCATGACATTCAAATGAAGTCCATTTAAGTTCCAGGTTCAGGGGGAGAATACTTATACATGGAGCTGTAGGTAGAGATTGAGGCACTGAGTCAGAGACTAGAGATCTTCTTATGGTCCTTACTGAGTTCCTCATGTTTTGTGCCACAGCCTTAATAATCATAATATTGTAAAGTGTGATTAAATACGAGTCAGAAATATCCGCTCCACCTCTTACCTTCCCTTTATTACCATCCTGTAGTCTAACCAATAAATCTGTAAATACTGACAGACGTGTGCTGATCATTCTGTCCTATGAAATACTGTGATATTTATCATAAACTATTCTGTTAAAGTGGATGAAACAGTTCCATTTAGGATGAGGTAAAAGACCCTCGGTTTCTATGGTAACACTATTACTGTGAGAATACGGTCTTAATAATAACACAATTTCCATTAAATTTTTCATTAAAAATAAAGATTTTGGGGGAAAATGCTGGGAGCTGAACCGCCACATTACTTTACGTGTATAAAGTTTAATTCTGTGTAACGTTTGTGCATCATTTGCCCCGCCCACTTTTTAAGACCAACAGTTGTCCCTCACTGCCCGTCACTAACCGCCAGCTACCGGTGAAATACTTTGTGACCCTACAAAGAGCAAATCTGAAGGACGAGTCTGTCTCAGAGAAAACACCCATAATTCCACGGTTTTTAATCAGTCTGAAAAGATAATCTATCCTCACTGCCTGCGATTTCATCACTGTGAAACCACACTATTGACGCAGGCCAAAATTCCCACAATCCCTCCTTGTTGTGCGCTGTTAAAGAAGCAATATGCAGCATTTAATAATGTCAGACAGCTTTTTTATACCAGTTTACTGCTGTAGAAATGAATTCTTATTCTCATTAACAGCCTACACCTGCTACAACTGCTAAGTGATATTAAGTTGTCAGTTTTACTTATCACCACTTTAAAACTATAAGAAGACAAATGTTTAAAACTAGCAGGAAATCCTGAGCATCTTTTTTTCACTGGTTCATCATATAGCTACATGAAGTCTAATAAAAACACAGTTAAAGGATAAAACGTACAAATACATAATCATTTGTACTCTGACAAGACTATATTACCCACAATTCCTCCTTGTTTTGGGGTATTAAAGGAGCAATATGCAACATTTAGCAGGAAGATTCCCAAACATTAGAATATAACCAACCTGCACAGTGTGCATCTTCCTAAAATGGCACAATTTTACCGCTTTAAAATGAAATAGAAACAATGGGACGGATTTAACGTAACCTCTTAACGGCTTTTATACAAGATCATTCCATGTAGTCCAATAACGACAGTTAAAGGATAAAACTGGTACAAATATAAGGCAACGATTCTTACTGCAGCTGGACTACAATACCCACAATCACATTATGTTGTGAGAGATTAAAGGAGCAATATGTAACATCTGAAATGTGGATTTATATAAAATTCCTACTTACTGCTTCGTTAAAAATAATTCAACTAAAACAAAACGCAGGAAGCGACAAAGGTTTAAATGGTGGTTAAATGCTGTGTTTTTGCTAAATCGGATGAAAAAGTCAAGTTTAGGATTAAATGTATTTAAGCCCCACCCCCTTTTGCCCAGAAACAGGACATACATGGTTAAAACCCCACCTCTTTTCCCCCCAGTAAATCTTTCATGATCAAAAATGTCCTTGAGGCACTGATTTGCATTGTGGTGTGCTTTGTGAGTGTGTACTTAAATAAAATGTATTCAGTGTGTGTATGTATTTATGTGTGTGTGTGTGTGTGTGTGTGTGTGTTAGAGAGAGAGATTAAAAGCTTCAATAAGAAGCTGAGCAGGCCTGAGCGATGAACAGTATATGTCATGCACATTCTCACACTTGCACGCACACACGCACGTACACGCACGTACACACACACACACACAAGCAGGTAAAAGAGTGCTGCTGTGACTCTGAGCAACACTGAACTGGAACAAATGCAGCTGCAGCTGATGATCATCTGTTTGAAGTGTAGGAGCAGATAGAAAAGTGTTAATCCTGTGTGTAAAAATAGTCTCTATATCTGTGTGTGTGTGTGTGTGTGTGTGTGTTTATGTGAGCCATTTATTGATGCAGTTCTTGTATACGGTTTCGTTGGAGTGCCAGTAGATGTGCTCCACCCCGGCTACTGAACACAGCTCCAGATCTCCTCTAGCATACAGAGACTTCAGGCCAAACGCGTCCCTCAAAAACACCTGAAACAAACACACACACACACACACACACACGCGCGCATGCACGTGTAAATGTGTGATTGCTCTTTGTAATTGATCACTAATTCCATCATAATCTCACACATACAGCACAGTGATGGATTAATAAACGTCACTCACCTCCTGCGATTTCATCTCCACCACCGTCTCGTTGTCATCATAGAAACCAAACTGACTGTAAGAGAAGAGAAATCGTCACATCGCTATAGTTACAGTGGTGACGTGTGAAACATATACAGCTCTTGTTCATTAAAGTGGAAAGGGGCGGAGTCACCTGGACTGCCACGGCATGATGACGCCATCGTCTGGTCCACCAATCAGCACAAGCTTTTTAATACGCAGGAAGTTCTGTTTCCACACTGCAGCACAAAACAAACTTATGAGTAACTTAAGTGAGTGAGTGTGTGTGTGTGTGTGTGTGTGTGTGTGTATGTGTGTGTGTGTGTGTGTGTGTGTGTAAAACCTGTGGATTCTGCATGTGGCCTCTCGTTGTTCAGTAATGCGAGATAATCACTGGTGTTCACGTACATGTCTCTGTGATGAGGGTCTGAGAGGAGGAGAAAACAGCAGATACATCAGAAAACATCCCTCTATCAGTCCCTGCATCATCCCTCTATCAGTCCCTGTATATCCCTCTACCAGTCCCACCATCATCCCTCAATCTAGACTTGCACCATCCTTCCATCAGTCCCTCGATCATCCGTCTATCTTTTTTTTTCTCCATCTCTAACACCTCAATCCCTTCATTTATTTCTTCAGCCATTGTTATGTATCACACTGATCACTCCATCTGCCCCTCAAGTCAATTTACACATCGACCCACCAATCCATCCATCCCTCCAGCCTTCACTTCATCTATTTCTTTATCCATCCTTCCATTTCTCTCAGTCCAGTCATGCACATGAGCCTCTATGTATACATCCATCTCTCTACACATCCTGTATTCATCTGTCCATCCAGCTCTCCACCCCTTTATTTATTTCCCTCAGTCTATTGTTCTGTCAGTTCATCCTTCCCTCTCTCTCTCCCTCTACTCACCGTTCCAGTAGTTGCAGATGGAGATCTTCTGACCAACAGCAGTGTAACACAGGTGATAGAGGTTCGACTTGACAAACTCAGGGAAGAAGTACTTCAGATAGTCTGTGTCTACACACACACACACACACACATACACACACACACACAAAGCTGTGTTTCAAACTCACTCAAACATTCCTACTTCTGCTCTGGAAACACAGCACACTGATGTTTGCTCTCTGTGCTGGTGATGATGATGATGATGATGATGATGATGATGATGATGATGATGAGATCATTTTTAAAACTTTGCTTCTGAACTAAATGTGGTTTTAATGGTGAAGAGAACAGACTGACCTCCGTACTGTCCAGCCTGAGGAGAGGAGAGAGAGATGAAGGAGTGAACATTGTGGTCATTCAGTGTAGACAGGATTCCTCGACATATCAACCCTCCTTGAGAGAGAGAGAGAGAGAGAGAGAGAGAGAGAGAGAGAGATTGTTATCATATTACAGTGTCTATCTGTCAACAGGAGCTGGGAGAAGTATAGCACGCACTCTCGCGGGCACACACACACTCTCACACACCTTGTGAGTAACAGATGAGGTGAACTCCGTCTGCAGTGTTCTGCATGATGGGAAAAATGGCCTCCTTAAAGCCTTCCACCTGCTTCCACAACGGCTCCAGACTGGCCGTGCGGTCAAACAGGTCAATTACTGTCACATTCGTCCCAGGGTGAGACTGAGAGAGAGAGAGAGAGAGAGAGAGAGAGAGAGAGAGAGAGAGAGAGAGTAAGATTTTTTGTTTCTTGTTGTTGTATACACAAAGCAGATATAAAAAAGTTAAAATTGTATAAAAAAAACAAAACAAAAAATAAACAAAAAACAGAACAATGGGTCATGTGACTGTTCTCAGAATGAACCAATCACATTCAACCACTCATTCTAAAGTATTTACCATCCATCTGTCACTAATGAAGTGATTCTGAGAACACCACATAAAGATCAACTGATTCTGTGACATCATCACATCATCCTGGGTTCATCCCACTGTTGATGCTGAATATCTTAAAAATGCTGAAAGATACTGATCAGGAGAGGAACATCACAGAATTCCCACAGAAAACATTAGCTCATTAGTACCATGGAACAGCTTCAAGACCATCATCAACACAGAAGGAAATGCAGCAGCACAGTGAACAGGACGTCCTTCCCACATTTATAAAAGGGCAACACAAAACAGCAAGATCACAGGAGCTGCAGGAAGATCTGACACACTGATCACACTCTGCATGTGACAACAACCTCACACACGTCTGAACTGTGGGGTAGAACCAACAGAACAAAAACATCACAAACCATGTAGGAAAGGGAAGGAAGAACATGTTGGCCATAATTCTAAAAATGTTTTGTCACAAAAACATGACAGTTAGTCAGCCAGAGACCGGCATGATGATGGTGAAGCACGGTGGTGGGAGCATCACGCTATGGAGGTGCTTCTGAGGACCTCCTCAAGATAGAGAAGGTTTCTGTAGAAATACAGTCATCTGTACTGAGAATCAAAACCCTGGATGGATCATTACACAGTGTCAGGTTTATTATACAGTCACCTGGTTGTGTAACTGGATAACAATAACAACGAAGGTGGAGTTCGATCTGAGGAACTCTTTCGGCCACAGATGACAATCACACGTCTGCACCAAGATTATCACTTTACCACCATGACACACACAGGCACACGCACAAACACAAAACACACACAAACAAACACACACGCACACACACACACCTGAGCACGTTGTCTAATCCCATGATCATGTTTATTATGGCTGTGAAGGAAACAGTTAAACTCACTTCATACTTCTGTGCTGATTTGAGCTCTGACAGGATTCTTAAAAGACAAGAGCTTATTTATTTATTTATTTATAATTAGATTCATGTTACAGATAAGATTTTAAACCAAGTCCATCTTAAACCCTTCTTAGTTTTTTCTGTTGAAACATAATAAAGTAAGAAAAAATATTGTGTGAGGTCTGTAATTAAACTGCAGGTGTAGTGACAGGACTACAGTCATACAGTAAACATGAATAAACTTAAAATAGAGCTCAGTATTATAGAAACTTACCATAAAATACACAGAACCTTCAGATATTCTCTCAATAACATTGTAAATATGATAAAAAGCTCGGCAGTTATAATAAAACACGAGTTTCTCATCGATACAAGCCGTTTACCTAAAGAGTCTGATCTAATCTAATCTAATCTAATGTACACAGCATACAGACGTGTGTGTAAATACATTATAACCTTATCAATGGCCTGTTTTTAACATTTCAGCAGGAGAAAGTAATCCTCAGTTATTTAAGAACGGCTACTAAAGCAGAAAGAAATGTACAATTAAAGTAAAGCCTGCTGAAGGAACAACGTATTATCAGATTCAATTATTTACAAAATTAAAGAAACAGATTCATGCTGCTGCGGATCAGAGGTTTATATAAAGAGATTAAAACGTGACATTTTCTTAAAGTTAGATAAGGTGTCTCCAATACAATAGAGTCAGAGACAAAGCTGTAAATGTAAGGTTTCCAGCATCTTCAGGACATTTTGTGGTTTCTCAGTAACATGAAGAATGAAAGAACAAATGAGAAGCTGGTCAGAAGGAATAACAAACAAGATCTGGAACTGGAACTTCAGAATGTATTTGTTAGTAAATTGTATAAGAGGAACAGAACATTTCTGCTGATACAGAAAAAGTCTTCTCTATTGTGGATTATTTTCCAATAACAACATGACCCTCTGTTTTACTGCGTATGTAAGAAACATCGTTAAATTACAAGATTTCTATTACAAAGATAACGGGATTCCTAAACTATTAAATTCCTAAAATATTAAATATTAATGTTATAAAATTCCAGAATATTGAGGTATATTACGACTACAATTGCTTTATATATTAATTAATGTCCTGGTATAGAGTGAAATAAATATATAAACCGTAAAGAAAGTGTTTTTAAGTGAGATGTAAAGTTTCACCTGATTGATGTATCGCTTGATGTTGATGAAATCCGCAGAAGTGTCGAACAATCCATGAATAATAATCACAGGTTTATATCCCAGCACACACACACTACACATTAATAACCAGCACATTAACACTGAGCCCTGAGCACACCGTCCTCTTACACCGACACTCTTCATTCTGAACAATTACAATTAAAACCGATTCACTTCTACCGATTAAAAAAAGTAAAAGATAAAATTAAAAGATAAAATTCCTTTAAAATATATCTAACCGTCTGTTTTTCTCTCTATCATTTGCATTAACCATTACACATTAAACCCTGCTCCTCTTTATCATCTTCAGCTCGTTTGTCTGGACCAAACAAACACATGAACATCGACACTGTCCACTTTCTAACAACATCATTTGCATCCGCGAATTGTTTGTTCCGGTTTCAGGTGTGCGTCACTTCCTTAAAATAAAAGAGTCGCTATATTTAGATCTGGCTGAGAAGTTCAAATAGGTGTAGCTTTGTATTATAAATATTATTATTATTAGTAGTAGTACTAGAAGTCAGGTTATAAATTTAGTATGTAATGAATGAAAAGGTGATTATAATATGTTTTTTAAAGGACAGTTACTGAGCGGAATGTAACTGAAATAACAACATATTCTTAACAGCACGTGGTTAATAATGTTAACGGTTGACGTCATTAAGGTCATTAACGGTTGTTAATGTTCATTAAAACATCTGTACACATTAGTACCTAATTCAGATGACCTACATCTTAAATTTCCTTTCAGTTTATTGTGAAAGGAACTCAGTGATGAGATTTAATCCTGTCACGTTTTCAGTTTCACTTCATTCATTTCACTCTCTTAATCCATTTTATACCACAGTGCTTTCGAATACTAGATTCTGAATGTCAGAAGGTGTTAATTAATTTGCTTTATTCTGTTCCATCATGTCAATGCTGCGTTGCACAAAGCTCCTGGGCTCCATGAAGACATGGTTTGGAAGTGAAGGTTGGAGTAAAGAATTTGAGTGTCCTACACAGAGGCTTGACTCTCACTCAACCCCACTGAACACCGCTGGGATGAACAGGAACTGGAATCTCCTCAACATCCCAACATCAGAGTCTGATCTCACTGATGCTCTTAAAGCCGAATGAATCCTCAAAATTCTCCACAGCCACGCTCCAACATCTAGTGGAAAGAAGAGAAGAGTGGAACGCATTATAACAGCAAAGGTGGACAAACAACATGCCATGGAGTTATAAGATAGATAATTCTTTTTATTTAAGAGTTGATCAGCTGATTCATGTCAGATGGTTTGTAAAATGGAATATACAAATAAAGTGGTGTCTTTATTACGAAATACTATACAGGCCTGGATCAGCAGATCAGCACAATGCTGCAGGGGATAAGATTATCACGTCAGAGCTTCAGGTTCAGTCACGTGCTCGGGCTGCTCTCTGTGTGGAATTTCTCATGTTCTCCATTTTCCTCTGGACAACCCAGTTTCCTCCTAATATACAAAATCATTCCAGTAAGCAGCTTGTTCTGGTAAATAACTGAATCATTGTGTGAATGTGTGTATGTATAATGTCCTGTGATGTGATGGACTAGTGTGTGTGATCTGATGTGATGGACTGGTGTCCTGTGATCTGATGTGATGGACTGGTGTCCTGTGATCTGATGTGAT
>JAOTRN010000009.1:18196889-18223496 GCA_028566695.1 Bagroides melapterus
GTGTGTGTGTGTGTGTGTGATGTAGTTAATGAAAAATGCTTGATATCACACTATAAAAGAGTCTTTGTACCTCTGTTTTTCGTCTTTCAGCACAGACTAAAGACAATAAAAAATCCAGAGTAATACAGTAACAGCGGTAAAATTCTCCTAGAACTTTGAACTGTTTAGACAATATACACTATAAAATATAAATTATTATTATTATTATTATTATTATTACAGGTTCTGCAGTGGAATTAAGAAATAAAGCTCTCTGGATCGGAGAAGAACCACAGCACGAAACCTTTCCAGGATTTGGAGTGAAAGACACACAAACGTCTCCTGAGTTCAGATATAAACTTTACTCTAAAAGCCTCCTGGCTTTGATTTTTCAGCAACAATGTTCTTTCTCTTGCACCTCATCCTCTTCCTCATCCCAAGTCCCACCCTGCTTTCCCATAGTACATCTGTTCCCTCTGAGTCCCAGCCAGTCAAAATGGTGATATCAGATCAGTGTGTTTCTGACCCTAACGAGGTCCAAGGTCGTGAGGTCGACCTGACGCCTGGTTCTCCTCTAGTTTTGACCCACCGGATTCATTTGGTTCCTGCTTCTGCGTCCGGATCATGCTGCCAGTCTGAATTTGGGGCTCTCCGTGAGCGAATCGAGGGGCTCGAGAGGGAAGTTTCAGAGCTCAGGGAGAAGTGTGGAGGTCTGGATGGAGGATGCTGCACTTCACAGCAAAGTAAAGGTATTGTAGATATGCTCAGGGTTTACACAATGTTCTTAATGATGTTCTTAACGTGTCCTTGTTGATAATGTGTATTAACCACCACAGTAATGACCTTTTTTGTTTATTAAAATATACGTCATATTTCTTTTATCTGTTCATGGTTATATTCCTCTAGTCACTCAAGTTATAGCAGCTAGAAACAAGAACACTCCTGAAGATGTGGGAAAACATACAGCATTACTTCTTACTGTTACTAAGCGCTGACAGTGGAGACTCCTTCCACTCGTGATATGAATCCCTGTGACTCAGCTATTATTATAGCAACGCTAGCCTAAAACAAACTGAGCTAATATACTAATGTTATTTCCGCTGCACTCCTGTTATAGCTGCACAGAAGCAGCTTCAGCCATCATTTTGTATCAGCTTGCAGTGACTTTACTGAAGTTCCTGAAGCCTACAATGATGTCAATTCAAACTGTCAGTTTGTAGCACTTGTGGTTCCCATGGCAACATCTTGGTTTGATTTTGTTTTTGTTGTAGTCCTGTTTCCACTTCCTGTACTCAGTCGTTTTCTTGTTTCTTGATTGTGTCCAGCTGTTTAGTTTTTTGTTCTTGATTAGTTTGACCACTATCATGTTTTGGATCATGTTTTTTCTTACTGTATGTCTTTGCCTTGTTCCTGTCTTCTGTTCTGCTTTGATCCTCAGTTGTTCTTCCGGGTCTGATAATGGATTACACTTGTTTTATGCCGGATGCATGTTCTCTGGACGTTGTTTTTGTACTTGTGTCATGCATCACTTGCCTGAACTTTACAACTTTCCTAATTCCAGCCAATAAAGTAATAACCCAGCCATTAAGATTCTATTAAAATAATACTCAGAGTGTAAGAATAGTGTTGTGTTGGTGAGAGTATAGTCACAGTAACTCAAGGCAAGTGGACTTATGAGCAGTTACCAAACAGATGGACAGAAGTATTTTGTTGCACAAGAAAAGTGCAAATAAAAATATATTATGCAACTCCTTAGAGCAGGGGTGTCAAACTCATTTCCTGGAGGGCCAGAGCCCTGCAGAGTTTAGTTCCAACCCTGCTCCAACACACATTCTATGCAGTTTGCAATTAAGCCTGAAGGACTTGATTAGTTGTTTCAGGTGTGTTTAATTAGGGTTGCATCTAAACTCTGCAGGGCTCTGGACCTCCAGGAACTTAGTTTGACACCACTGCCTTAGAGTAAGCTTTTTAAAGCAAGTTATGTGAGCAGATGTTTCACCTCATAATACTGCAGTCCAGTTATGTGAGTTGTTTATTTCTTTAGGAGTGGGCTGTACCACCTCAACAGATGAGTGTCCGAATGACTGCAGTGACCAGGGCCGCTGCGTGGATGGGAAGTGTGTGTGTTTCCCTGGATTTAGTGGACCTGACTGCAGTGTGTCTGATTGCCCTGGAGACTGCAGCAACAAGGGGAAGTGTGTAAATGGAATGTGTGTTTGTGATCCAGGTTTCTCTGGTCCAGACTGCTCAGTTAAAACATGTCCCAAAAATTGCAGCAGCCATGGCAGGTGTGTGAATGGAAGATGTGTGTGCAACACAGGATTCACCGGTCCAGATTGTTCTGGAAGGTCCTGCCCCGGAAACTGCAACAACAAAGGAAGATGTGTGAATGGGAAATGTGTGTGTGATACCGGATTCACGGGTCCGGATTGTTCTGAAAGTTCTTGCCCCGGAAACTGCAACAACAAAGGCAGGTGTGTGAATGGGAAGTGTGTGTGTGATACCGGATTCACAGGTCTGGATTGTTCTGAGAGGTCCTGCCCTGGAAACTGCAACAACAAAGGCAGGTGTGTGAATGGGAAGTGTGTGTGTGATACCGGATTCACGGGTCCAGATTGTTCTGAACGGTCCTGCCCTGGAAATTGCAACAACAAAGGAAGATGTGTGAATGGGAAGTGTGTGTGTGATACCGGATTCACAGGTCCGGATTGTTCTGAGAGGTCCTGCCCCGGAAACTGCAACAACAAAGGCAGGTGTGTGAATGGGAAGTGTGTGTGTGATACCGGATTCACAGGTCCAGATTGTTCTGAACGGTCCTGCCCTGGAAATTGCAACAGCAAAGGAAGATGTGTAAATGGGAAGTGTGTGTGTGATACCGGATTCACAGGTCCTGATTGTTCGGAACGGTCCTGCCCTGGAAATTGCAACAACAAAGGAAGATGTGTGAATGGGAAGTGTGTGTGTGATACCGGATTCACAGGTCCGGATTGTTCTGAGAGGTCCTGCCCCGGAAACTGCAACAACAAAGGCAGGTGTGTGAATGGGAAGTGTGTGTGTGATACCGGATTCACAGGACCGGATTGTTCTGCAAGGTCCTGCCCCAACAACTGCAGCAGCAAAGGCAGATGTGTAAATGGACAATGTGTGTGTGAAGTTGGCTTCACCGGACCAGACTGCTCTACCAAGTCCTGCCCAAATAACTGCAGCAACAGAGGAAGATGTGTCAACGGCAAGTGTGTGTGCAATCCCAGTTTTGCTGAGCCGGACTGCAGTGAGTGTAAGGATGGATTTACAGGACCTGACTGCGCAACAGGTAAGATGATTTATCCATCAATAAATTTACATTTAACCAATTACATTCTGTTTAATCACTTCTGTAATATAGTACTTAGGAACCAGCATAGAGATTTAGGAGAACTGGAAAACCAAAACTATAAACTACTGGTAAGAAATCTATAAAACCTGTTAAATAGACAAATAAAAAAAATTATAAAGAGACCATCCTATAATTGACACTGGGGGAGGAATAGAGCCAGATTCTCACAGTGAAAACTTATGGTTTAGGGTTAGAATTGGTTCAGGGGCACAGAGTGATACAGAGGAAGGGTTAAGGCCTAAGCCCTGTGCAGGAGGTGTGATCTGGATGCAAAGAAGGACTGAGGCCTTAAGAAAATGACAAGAAAACAAAAGGACCAGTCTGGCCAAGAGGCAGAAGTAGGTTTTGATTATGATGCAGGGTAAGGAGCAGGACCTGTCTCTGATACTGAAAAAGGACCAGAGTATGGCATTGGTGAAGAACAGGGCCTGATGTTACAGAAGAATCAGAATCTGAGCTTTATGTAAGGTAAGGAGTAATGACTGAACTTTACGTTGGTGAAAGAGTAGAGTCTGTACTGCATGTAGGAGAAGGGCTACATTCTGAATTTAATGCTCAGGAAAAGTTTGCTTTTAGGGAAGGAATGGGACTTGATGAATGAGCTTGATGAATGAAATGTAGTAGAGTCTGAAAGTTATACAGGATTTGGCTGAATGCTGGAGAAGCCTCAGTGACAGCACTAAAGGACGATTTACTGAGACAGGACCAGGATAGTCCAAGATAGAGGCAAAGTTTGACACTTGCAAAGGAACGATAAGTGTGGCTAAAGGAGACCATATACATGAGTTAAGAGAGAACCAAGAACAGAAGCATAATAATAAGAGGTCAAATAATCAGGAAAGGAAATAGACATACCTGGAAACTGTTGCTCCAGATAGACCAAGGATAGAAGCCAATACCCTATGTTGTGTGTTACACTGGGGTTGATGAGGTGCAGATGAGTCTGCAGGGTTTCTAAAACCTGTCATTCACCACAAAAGACCCAAAAGTGGTCCAGCATAACAAAAGTGTCTTATTTTAGGGTCATAAAGAAAATGTATTAAAAATATAGAAAGTTACAGAGTTCTTACTGCAAGCTACAAAATATCTACAGAACATAATTAAGGTATGATTGCTACAGATTCACACCTTCGATATTCTGATCTACTTTTTCTTTTTCTGTCTCACTTTCCTACCAGCCCTGATTGCTGTGTCTCACTTTGGTGCCAAAAACATCACAGAATCTTCAGTTACACTCTTCTGGACTCCACCAATAGTGCAGTACAACACATACCTTATCACCTTCACCAGTGAGGTAATTAACAAATGTTTATAATTTTACTACTGTCAGGGACTCACACAAATCACACAGCTGTGGTTTCTGTCCTCCTGTTTGTATATTATCAAGTTTGTCGAGTAGCTGTGAAGTGGTGTGATTTGAAGGAGGACGTATAATGAATGTTTTTTTTTTTATCGTTCCGGACGTACTTTTAATTATGGTGTTTTGTGCCCCTCTTATAACCATTATATACAGATGCACATCAATATTTCAGAAATGTGTGTCTCCTCCACAGCTGCATGACGTGTGTTGAACCAATTGCCTCCTTCTCTTCACAGCATTGACCCGCATATTTCTGGTCTACCACAAACCGCTTCCTGTCACATGACCTTTCATTTAAAAAACCACTGATTTGAACCACATGCAGCGCCCTGCACCTGACTGTGGGAATAAAGTGTGTTAACTTTCCAGTTCAAAACATGAATAATATCAAGTGTTCTTGCTGAAATAATAATCAAACTCCTGCAGAGTTTTATCAGTTATAAAAACAGCCTAAGCTGATCCACATTATTCAGTAATTCATTATTTGTGACAGATCAAAAGTTTCCACTTCATGTTAAGGTTGCCAGGTGATTTCAAATGCTGCACAAAAATCCATGAATATATAAAAACTCCGCCACTTACGGTTTTTCATTCTGTTCCCACAACCCTGTTCCAAAACTGGCCTAATGTGTTGTGAATAAATGTTGGCACCCCTGCTCACAGCTCTCAGCTGATCAGAACACACTGTTCAACACATAAATAACTATTTTAATACAATGTCCACAACATACAGTATTCAGTCTCATTAGCAAGAACAATCTAGCACATAAGAGAGTTACACACTCAAGGATTCTTTATACTCTGGCACAAAATATCTTCAGTTTATATTTCTAAACATCATCCTAGAGCTGAAGCTGTCTTCTGAGAAGGCTCCTAAAGCCTACAATGTCATCACCTTGATCCTTTATCTAACACAATTTACTTGAGCAAATAACAAAATAGAACAGGAATTCAACCATGGGAAAGGAGATGGGAAAGTCTATAAAGTTGAAAAAAACAAACAAAAAAAAAACAATGCTGGAATGTTGCTCGTTGAGAGCAGACATTTGGGAGTTCCACTCTCTGTGCTTAAATGTCCTGAAGTGAATGCGTAACACAGATCAGGGTGTGAATTTTGCGACGTTTTTCTCCACAACTTTCCACTTCACTGGCCATTCCCTTGTTTTTCTGAGTGTATAAAGTGCTGCTGCACAGATGGTATCCCAGCGGGGGGGAGACTCTGGGTCACGGCACCATTTTTACAACACACTTCTGAGTTGGCACGAATCAAAATGAAAGAAAGAATTCCCGTCGGTCTAACATGCAGATTTATGAGCGGAACGGTCTCAGACTCAGACTAACATGGGTTTGTTCTTTTTTTTGTTGAAAACTTTGGATTGAGAACAGCTGGATTTCAGGATTTTATGATTTATATTACAGCAGCAACAACACGTTTACACAATATACACAATTATATAGCGCCATTCTCACAATGAAGGAGAAGGAGATATAATCATTAATAATGATATATTCTCTTTTAGAAGCTAATGATATAAATATAATTATATTTTGTGAATTTAATTTATTGTTCTATTTGCAACCCAGTAGAAGAACGAAGCTCTTTTTTAATCTTAAAAATTATGGTCCACAAAATGATTTAATTTACAGATTAACACAGATGCAGAAACACAGAAACTCACTTGGCAGGAGCTTTATCGGCTCAGTCCTGGCTGTAAGTTTGACAACTCTGCTGTACAGGTTATTCATTTCTGACTTTTATCTCATTTTTTATTTTCATGTTCTAATTTATGTTTCCTGAGATTTAGTAGATATTCAGTAGATCACAAATCATCAGTTAAACATCAATTTCTCTTGGTGTTGAGAATCAGCTTCATGAGATCGTGCAGACAGTTTGTACATCCAAGAAAAAAAAAGTTTTTTATTATTGTAAAATACTCAACTCTACCACCCTGCAGTTGATTGTCACATAACAATACGTCCCGAAGTGTTTATTTCTCTAATAACACTCTACAATCTACAATTCTTATAATTATAATTTATTAAGAATGACATCACATTTTTTATCCTTTTAAAGTAACATTTAACAATATGGAACTGCTGAGAAACAACTTTTCTGTTGACATGTGAGTTACAGCAACTCGAAACAGTGGGTCCTTCTGCTGTCCTGGAAATTCAGTGTTTCATCTTTTGTCCAATCAGAATGGAGAATTGAGCAGTGAAGTTAATCACAAAAATATTCAATCATATATATAAAAATACAGAAAAGCAGAGGACGAGGAAAGTAAGCTAGTTTAGACTCGAGTTCTAAGCTGGACTGAAGGGGAAAAAGAACAGTTTTATTTGCCCATAAAGGAAGAATGCAGCAGTGGAAAAAAATCGTCATCTCCTTTTTCATATCAGAGCAAGAAGGGGAGTTGATATAGTGCCTACAGACCACCAATACCAGGCTGTATGAGTGAAGTGTGTAATCACAGCAAGGTTTATTCCAACCATAAGCCGATCCTCATTTGATTGGAGCCGACGCAGCTTAGCCTTTCACTTTTTATTTACCCGCACAGGACGCTATAACTCACAGGGATGGAACTCGTTCCCAGAGCCTCCATTCATGGTGACATTTGGTGATGAAGGAGAACAAATTCAGAATTTATTAGCATGCTGACCATGGGCCATGTCACATTAGCACTGATGGAGAGTGCTTAGAACACTGTTATCAAGACGATATCCTCACATAAATCCGGTCCAGAGCCCAGGAGATGTTCTTCATGTCAGTCATGTGTCAGGAGAACCGCAGTAATGTTAAACACATCGACCTCCCACAACATCTGTTTGGCACACAAGCTCTACAGATTACACCACCATGCACACAAACTGTTATGGAATCGTTCATTTGTTGTAAAAGAAAAGTAAAGAGAGGAAATGAGAAGCAGAAGAATGTAAGAGTTAAAAGCTCCTAATAGCCGTTGTCAGGAAAGAGAAGTGGAAATGATTGGACCTGGAGCCAGTGTTGGTGCTGGAAACCAGTGATGGTGATGGTCTGATTCTCTAAGACCTTGCAGTTTTTATTAATATTATTTAATCAGCAAAAAACAAAGGAAACCCGACCCTAAAATGTTGTTTGCTTCCATTTGACTGATTGTCTGATGCTCTGTTATCTTCACAGACGTCTTTAACTAAGCCTCCATGTTATGAGGGATTTTCAGTGAATCCATCAGTCCAGCAGCATGTGTTCTCAATCCTCACGCCATGAAACGTGTAAATCAGACCAACTAATGTGAAGCAGGAAAAGTAATGTGGCTCCACATGGTGAAGTTGTTATCTCCATGAGGTATGATGTATCTGGTCAAAGAAACAAGAATCTCCAAACTTCCTCTTTAATCAAGCCACTTTAATCCAACAGGCTGTGAATGCTAAGTGACAGGATGATCTGGAGAAGGTTCTAGAATCAGAATCCAAACTTTGCATCAGTATTTATATGTTAATTTCCTGCTATTTAGGGTCAGGTTACACAGCTGTTTTTCTGTGTTCCACAATCAAATGATTAAAATCAACTGTGTGGAGTTCACATCTCCAAAGTTGCCAGATTCTTCTTGAGATGAAGCGTCTGAGAACATCTACATCTACATTCAACCTGAAAACACTCGGAGAAAATGAGCGAAGAAGGAAAGAGAGGGTTTTAGTACTGTCAAAGGTAACAGGATGCAGAATAAATCATGACGTCTAACAACACTTGATCCAGCACAGACGCTCATTTTAATTTTCATTCTTGATGAAGTAGAATTCATCCTGCTTGTAGTTCACAGATTTTTATTTGTGAAACTGATATAATGAATTCAGTGTGTGTTCATTTGATGCTCTCTCTTATAAATAAAATGTGTCCATGGTGTGCAGTATAAACTGACCCAGCGCTCATCTGCTGCTCCTACAGAGAAATTTCAATTCATTCATCTTAATTTGTTCACAAAACTTTCTCTCCTTGAAATATTTCTCTCACATTGATGATATTATCAATGAATTATACTGTCATCGTTGTGTATTTGATTTTGGCCTTGAATAATATTCCATAGTGTGTGTGTGTGTGTGTGTGTGTGTGTTTACAGCCAAAGTATAAATTTCAGCTTGGCGTTGTAGTTACATCAAACTGTCAGAGAGCGGCGCTGCAGTTAACACTCCACTTGAGTTCAGAATCAGAACTGAGTGTGAATGAGACACACCCATTTTAGCTAAACTCCTCCCATGTGTGTAACTCTCACATCGTTTCTTAACTGAGCTCATATCAAAAATCCTTATGACTTACAAAAATTAAAGAAAAGTATGGCTCACAGTTCTGACATTTAATTACTGGAATTTTGAAATTGTCATTAAAAGGCAGCAGGTCAGGATTATCAGGCCTTGGACAAGACTTCAGTGCAGCTGAGGAATCAATTGAAAAGCACAGAGAGAAAGAAAGAGAGAATTTACTGCACTGTAGAGAAGTTTGGGAATCACATCAGCAATAAAATCACAACAAGAGACGCATTCAGGAACAGAGGAGAGTCACCAAATTCAGAAAGAGCACATTCCTCCCTCCACCCAAAACATGACAGGGGTGGATGTGAGAAAGAGTGTGCAGCAAACAAGGAGGAGGGTGATGAGAGAGCGAGAGAGAGATGAAGTAAATGAGTAAGTGTTTAGTGAAAAGAGGAACAGATACAGATGTAGGACGCTTGTTGCTAAGGGAGGAGTAAACATCATCAGAAACATCACCCTGGCCAGGGAAATGACATCATAGGCCAACAGCTGGGATGTGTGAACGGAAGAGAGGGAGAGGGAGACGGAGGGACAAACTCAAATAGATTAGAAAGAGATCGATTGAAAGACCCTCCTTCTATTTGCCGACAACAAGTGAGGAAGCGTGTGGTCCAGAGCTGTGTTCCGGGATTTTCTGGAGACTTTCTGGAGTGCCTCAAGGTGAACACATGGGTCTGCTTGCATTTATTTCAAAACCAGGACCAGTGCTCAAGAATGACGCCAGAACAAATTTATAGCTTTTTAAAGGGCTGGCGAGCGAGCTTTCCGATGCATAAATGCAATAAATACAGACGGATATCTTTCTTCACTCTGTTGAAAGATGTTTTTGAGATCAGAAAAGTGAGGTAGTGTTACAGCGATTGATGACAATTTATCACTTCATTCTTTTCAATCCAGTCATCCAGGTTTCCTAATAGAATAGCTGTTACGCATCTCCTGAAGTTATGAGCTCAACTTAGACGGCTAATTAGGGAATCACCTGATATCCATAAACCACGTCACTTCCCATCTTTCACTCACAAAAAGGTTTCATGTGCTGTGAGTCTGTAGGCACATAGCTGCTTGATGTGATAGAGTGAATCTCCGGATGGTCAAGAAATGACGTCTGTGATGCAAAACAAAGACAGAATCCCAGAACGTCAATCCCATAATATCACAGGAATGAAACAGAACACCATCTTGTGGCCAGATTGTCTTATTACACCGGGTCACTCGCAGCCTATATTACCATATTATTACAAATTTAAATGCTACTAGTCTCACATCATAACTTCCACATTGGAGCTCTTTCATATCAGGAAATACTTTTTGGTGGTCCACATTTAGATTTCTATCTGTTCCTCAGAGCACTGGTGTGACTGCAGGCCTTCATTCATGCTAAACTGGAGGCTCATTTGATATCTGACTGGAGACTAAAATCGACCCATTATGAGGGACCTCTTTTCTTAGAGTGTATGTATTAATGTGTGGAACTAAACATTTTCTTCTTAATATCTAGAACCAGTCAAATGTTCGTCTGGATACTTAGAACACACTTAGGGAAAAGGTTCTCTAACAGTTTTAAGAGCAGTGGGAGCGCAATGGATAATCTGTTAGACTACAGGTTGTGAGTTTAAATCTCAAAACCACAAGCTGTCATGGCCGGGCCCTCGAGCAAGGTCCTTAACCCTCAAGTACTCAGTTGTGGAAAAGTATTATAAATCATGATGGATAAGGGGATCTACCAAATGCTGTAAATAAAATAATGTAAAAAAATAAATGAACAATGATGGAATTAAGGGTGTTAGTATAATTAAGGATACGGAACCCTTTCCATTAGGGAATCACTAGAACTGTAAAGGATTCACGCAGACAGACTACCAAAATGCTCAGTTTAGTGATCTATGTCCTGCAGAAAGAAAGCGATCAGAAGATCACAGCCACGGTGAACGGCAGATTAACTACCTACAATCAGGTGGGCCTGGCTCCTGGGCAGCGGTACACCGTGACCATCGTAGGGGAGAAAGATGGCAAGATGGGTGCCAAGAGCATGACAACATTCCAAACCTGTGAGTCTGAACATTCCAAACCAGTCCGTTTGTGTCTTATATAGTTAAAATACATTAAAATGACATGTTTTTACTGCACTTGCTTGTCATTATAGCACAAAGATCATTTAAGACAGGTATATAATAAATTATATTATTCCTGCTATGCACGATCATTACCACATCAGGTTCAGCTCTTATCAGACAACAACAAGAACCGGAGGCAATAATGAGTGCAAACTCGCCCTAAACTGGGAAGTTTTAGATTGGATAAACACCAATGATCATGTGACTCGTGACCATCAGTAACCATTGAAGACGTTGAGATCAATTTTTTTCTGTTCTGATGATTGATGTGAACAGAAGATCTTAACCTGACTCCGTTTGCATTGCTACAGGATTGTATAATTGCATGAATGTGCACGTGGACACATGTTTATCAGTGGCCGTTGAGGTGGTGTGAGATAAATTAACCTAAAATAAAGGACAGTCCAATAGAAGTGCACTTCTTTTATCAGTCAACTCTGACACCTCCAAAGCTATTTAATGATATTTCCAATCAAGAACACATTCTACAACAATGAATGTATTGTTCTCCCCTTACTGTTTCAACAACCTAATGTCATTTTCAGTGATCTCTGGCCCCAAAAATCTTGAAGTCGTCAAGACAAGCACAACGTCTGTCATCGTCCAATGGGAGGAAGCACAGGGAGAAATTGACAGATATATCCTCTCCATTTCACCTAATCAGACAGATGGATCTGGCAAAAGAAGTCAAGAGATGAGGCTCCCACCTGGGAGAGACTCCACCCAAATCGATGGCCTGGAGCCTGGTCGTTTGTATGACCTTTCTCTGGTTGCAGTAAAAGATGACACTGTGAGCCTTCCGGCACACGTGCAAGCAACGCCTGGTGAGTATCAAAGAGAAGTGAAATAAAGCACATGTCTAATATAAAACATTACAGTTTCTTATAGGATTGCTCTACGCACTGGTGGTTTCATCTATTTTTCTCCTAAACAGCTTCCCAGTCAACAATCACAGGATGTCCAGCTAATCATAATCACTTCTTTTACTTCCACAGCCTGCAAGTCTTTAGGTGACATCCAAAAAATATAAATGTTACTAATCTTTTGCTAATCATCCAATATTTTTTAGCAAAAAAATCGCTGTGTATTAAAATGATGTCATGTTTGCTAAAGAAATGCTGCAAAGATTATTAATATATTAAGAAAATGGATTCTTAAGTTCACACGGAAATCTCATCATTTAGTTAAAAAAAATCTTCAGGACTAAAATTTCTCAGCTGGCTTTTAAACTTCATCCAAATATTAAGTCTCCTGCAGGAGTAGATGCAAGGAACTTGCCAGTTGGACAGTCTCACACACACAACCTTTGTCTAGATGACAGAGAAATCCTGCTTCTCAAAATCCCCCCAGGGAAGGCAAGGTCATTCCTAATGCCTGAAATTCTCATTAGTGGGGAAAAAGAGAGCTTCTGGAAATACAGCGAGTCAAGTGGTTCTGCAAAACTGAAGTAGCCCCATCAGGAGCGGGCCTGGTCTGAATGAAATGATAATATTTTCCTCCTCTCTGTTGTGGTAATGATGACTCATTTTATTTCCATCTCACCAGATGGTCTCTCCTTAACACACAACATCTTTTCTCCCTGATTTCTCTGTTTCTGTGTTTTGAACCTGATCTGATCTCACTTTCTAGTTTTTCACAGGAAGGTCTTGGCGAGTGTGAATAGACGCTTTGATAAAAATACGAATGAATAATGCTCACAGGACTGTGTACCTTCCGTTCATTTGTTCAAAAGGGAGAAAACAAAGAAACATATTTTTGGGGTTTTATTGTTCTACTTGGCACACACTAAAATAAGAAATCCAAGTTTTTCATTATAAATCTTTTATAAAATTCATAATATTTTTCTTTGTCCAGAAAAAGTCCCAAGCTCAAATATTCATTACATTCTGCATTACATAATAATAGTTGTTTAAAATATTATGTATTCTCGAATTATGTTTTCATAAAAGATATGAGGCAATTGGATTAACACACGTGGAAATTAAATGTAGGTGTTTTTAGAGGTGTTATATTTTTTTGACTGCCGCACCTGGAAACTCCTAAATTTGTTCCCAGTACTCCAGTAATCACATTTGGAAACAAAAAAAAAAAACAATTAAACGCAACTTACACAGTCCCTAAATGTAATGTTTAACTGTCTTATCCACTGATACAAGGCTTCCCTCCTTCTAATTTACTGACTACAGGCTTTTTAATTTGATTTAACTTGAACACTTTCAGCTTCATTCATGTTTCTAGGGACAGCAACAGAGACTGCAGTACAGTGTAGTACATTACAGTAAAGCAGATGATTATGGAAACTGTGACCATGTATACTGTGAACAGGTATAAATGCTGGACTGACAGATCCTGCTTCCAGAACCACCAGAGGATCAGGTGGAAAACTTGCTAATCTGAGACTAAAAAACACCACTAAGGGTTCTTCCTCACAGTACCAGCCAAACATATATTCATCAAGGGAACAAGACCCAGAATCTTCAAGAAATTTTGTGGAACCGACAGTTACAACTGAGAGAAACCTCACAGCCCATGGTATAAATGGTACAAAATATATTCGAAGAGTCTTGCTAGGACATAGGAAGGTAAACTTAAACAGGGGATCAAATGGAAATGGATTGACAAGAAACATGATGGTCAAGGTTGGTCATGTCAGTAGGAATAACATCTTAACAAATATCCCAGACAGGCTGGCTGGTTTCTCTGATGAGCTCAGGCCGTTAGATGAAAGAGGACCGAAATTACAGGATAGAAGATTGGAAGAATACCAAATTAAGGAGAGACAAGAGGAAAATCAAATAGCACATCAACACGAAGAAGGTGCTCTAGAAATGGCGACATTTTCAGAGTACCCTAAAAGGATAAGCATACAAGAAATGGAAGCTGGAACAACCCCATCACCCTCTCTTCCTTTGACCATGACTCTGGTGCCATCTGAACCACAGGACCAACATACAAACAGGGGACAGACAACATCAAGAGGCAGGCACTATACTAAAACCTCTCCTCAGTTGCCTCCACCATTCAAATATAGATATCCTGGTAGGCCAAAAGTATCTGGTTCATCAACATCACTACTAAATAGCAGACAGTCTACTGCATCCATTTCCTCCATAACCTCTTCTCAAATGCCAGAATACAAAAATCCAGTTGGAAATGTATCTGTGCTTCAAACATCTTCCCCATTTGAAATGGAAAAAGAAACCTCTTCCTTAAAGAGGAAGACAACAGCCTCCCAAGAATCAGAACCTGATGATGAAGTCTTACTGACCGAATCTGTCCAAGGACTCGATAGGGATCCTTCAGTAGCCAGTATACCAGAAAGCATCAAAGAAGCAGGGAACAGAGCCAATGAAGACAATTTTCCAAAACACAAAGAGACAATAAATAAGACTGTACCACTGTACCATCGTACATCGCATAGAGGTGTATTCCCACGTAGACCTAATATTGGTCCATTCCAAAACCGGACCAGCCCCTCTCAACACCCCTACAGGAGTCCTGTACGCAGACCCCTTCCGCCCAGAGTCAACAGTTCTACTAGGATCAAAGGGGAACCTGGACTCATAAACAGCAGGCAAAGTGTCTTAAACGCCAACGGTACACATGTATTTACATTGCTGAGAAAAAATGGAACAGTCATAAGATTTCCCCAAAAATCTCGTAATGAAATAAAACCAGACCTTAGAACTGACAATGGCTCCAAAGCTGATTTTACAGTGGACAAAAATACAAGCAAAGAATTAAATATTTCCCTTCCAGATAATAATGATGCTTATCCTACATTTAATCTCTCTTTGTCAATACACAAGGCTCCGCACAAGAAAGATGATACAATACAGCCTGTTAGTGGAGGTTCAGAAAGAACCATTGATCACATCTTTCCCAGAGTCACAAACAGAGACAGCACTACTGGGCAGATTATTCCCCATCACCAAAGGGTATCTGGAGTCTTCAGAGGCAGGCAAAATGCTTCAAGTCTGAAGATTAGACCAACATTTATACAGAAAAGGAAAAATAACACAGTCATCAGACTTCCATCAAGCCTTGAAAGTGAAGTAAACGTAACCTCAACCACCATTTATAGTTCCCTGAAAGATAGCAAGTATGAAACAAGGCACAAACATGCTGAAGATCCAAGCAAGGAATCTCAAATTGGCCACCCAACAGACGCTGACATAAACTTATTTGCTAACATCACTACATCAACAGAGGAGCCTCCAGTAGGAACTAATGAGAAATTACAAAACAATATTAATCACACAAACAAAGAACACAATCTGCACCGACTTACAACCAGATACCACAATCTGTCAAGAGTCACAAATAGAGACCACAACCTAACCAGAGTCCCACTTAGAGACCATGAAATATCAAAGATACAAACTTTGCAAACGATTGCTCATCAAAACGTTGGATCTGAAATCATAGGTCACAGGGAAAAAGTCTCAAATCATAACCTTAGGTCAAAGTATATACTAAGAAGAAAAGATGGTACCATAGTCAGATTTCAACCAAAACTTCAGACCCAAATCAAACCAAACTTGACCAGCATTCACAGT
Organism: Bagroides melapterus; assembly: GCA_028566695.1. Lineage (NCBI taxonomy): Eukaryota > Metazoa > Chordata > Actinopteri > Siluriformes > Bagridae > Bagroides > Bagroides melapterus. The sequence continues at coordinate 18,212,565 of JAOTRN010000009.1, forward strand.
GAGCTGAAAGAAGCAGATGCCAAGGAATCAGTTACTCTCAGACCAGACAGACACAGAGCTGAAAGTAATTACGAACTTAAAACTGCTGCTGTGGATTCAGAAGTTGGTAATGATAACATTCTGCACAGCATAACAAACAGAGAACAGGACTTGTCCAGAATCACAAACAGAGACCACCAGGTGTCCAGTGTCACAAAAGACCAGGATCTGCACAGCAACTCAAATAGAGATGACAGAACTAATACAAAACAAGTGATCAATCAGAATGTGCCACCTGAGACCTTCAGTAGCGAGGAAAATGTCCTGAATAAAAACCTTAGGCCAACATTTATGCAAAGCAACAGTGGCAGATTTCAACCAAAACTTCATGATCAAATAAAACATAACACCACCATTCAGAGTAGGCTGGTAGCTACAGACACCAGAATTGAAAAAGACTCTAAGAAATTTACTGTTCCAGCTGTTGATGTGGGTTCAGAAGGTGACACTGATAGTCTCCCACTCAGAATCACAAACAGGGAATTCAACAGTACTATACAAAATGGTTCAACTCCCAATTTTACAGCAAAATTTACAATGAGAAAGAACAATGGAACAGTCTTCAGACATAATCTAAAGCCTAAAATAAAGCCAAACATTCATGGTGATCCAAAACTAAGTACAGAAAGCAATTCTGCTAGAATTACTAGTCCTCAGAACACCATAAATCACAACCCAAGACCAAATATTTCACTTCAAAGGAAAACCGGCATGATCACCAGACTCCCGCCAAAAGTTTTTCCTCAACTGAGGCCAAAGTCCACTACAATCCATGATGTCACAGGAGGAAGTAAAAACTTCACAGATGATCCAAAACTTGGTTGGTCCACAGAAGTTCCTCATTCAACAGATAAGGCCATAACCCAAACAAATACCACATTTACATCTATTTCAGAGGATAGCATCAATCAAGTGGGAATCCAGAATGTGACTTCAAAGGGATTTATCATAGTCTGGGTGGCACCAGAGGGAAGGTTCAAAAACTTTGTGATCAGAATAATAGAGGAGATTGATGAAGGGGTAAATGAGGGTGATGGCAACAAACAGGACAAAATGAAAGAGAGGACAGAAGGAAATGAATTACCTGCTAATGTTATTGAGGTTGTCGGGAGGAACAGCAGCATCAATGAAGTTAGAAAGAAATTCATCAAGTTGCTTCCAGGTTCTGCTCGCTCATACCCTGTCACAGATCTCATCTCTCAAACAAATTACTCTGTGACCCTTTATGGAACAAGTCCCGGATTACGTTCCAATATTCACAACTTCATCATTACAACAGGTACTCAGAATCTAAAGGTACAAACCATTTTCAAATAATTCATAGTTAAATATCAATGTTAATATAAGATGCAACATATGTCCAGGAACCTGTTGGTTATGTGTTATTGTCCCCTTGACCTGCAAGGGCTTTTAATCAAAGCTGCAATACATGGCCTTCCAGAAGCTTTGATTAAAGTTTGAGAAATTCTGAGATTTTAATACAGTGCCTACATGTAACATTGCTGTTTGATGTTAACCCTGTAGTTTTGTTGCTTTATGTTGTTCAGGCTGCACAGCAAAAACCTCACTTTTGAATGAAATCCTATAGATTTAAAGAAGGTCTTAAATAAACTTTTACAGTGTTACTTTGTTTACACTCTAGGCATCAATTCAACACTGGGGCTGAGTCTTGCTGTGTATGTATTTGGTGGTGAAAGTTAAGAAAAAAAAAAAAAACAGGCATGCTTAAAGAACCGAAATGATCATAGGACTGATTTTACCAAATAAAAGGTTGAATAATTTGCTAGCTTGAGCTAGATTTTTTTTGTACCCCATCAAACCAGGTTCAACAACATTCATTCATTGTCCATAACTGCTTATTCCTTGAATACCCGGGTCACAGGCATCAGTTGGGGCCTATCCCAGTTATCTACGGGCAAAGGCAGGGTAAATCCTGGACAGGTCACCAGTCTATCACAGGGCCACATTCATACTCACTCCTATGGGCAATGCCAATCAACATACAATGCATGTCTTTGGACCGGAGGAGGAAACAGGAGTACCCAGAGGAAACCCCTGGGGCACAGGGAGAACATGCAAACTCCACACACACGGTGGAGGCAGGCGTCAAACCCCCAACCCTGGAGGTGGGAGGCAAACATGCTAACCACCAAGCCACCGTTCCCCCCCAGTTCAACAACAAGAAAAGCTATTATCAAAATAAAAGTGTTTGTGTGACTAAGTGGCGGCAGCTCAAGTGGTTAAGGCTCTGGGTTGTTGATTGGGTTTCAAACACCAGTACTGCCACTGTTGGGCCCTTGAGCAAGGTTCTTAAGCCACTCCAGGGGTGCTGTATCATGGCTGACCCTGTACTGTGATGCAAATCCATCATTTACTCCTCATGAGCATGTCTAGAAAGATGTATTTTACCTTCTAAATTCTAGGTAATAGAGCTCTTAGAGTTTTAAAGTCATTATTAGCACATACGTAGCTACGCCTTGACTCCACTGCAACACAATGATATTAGAGACAAAATAAAAAGACTAGATTTTGCCTGTTTTTTTTTTTACTTTTACCTCAGTGTGTCAGATCAATCCAGTCACATTTGTGCATCATGCGCAGATGTGTCATGAATATCAAATGGACTAAAATGTTTATGGGTCTATTTTATTTACATTTACGGAGCAATGCTGGGATTTAACTGCTACAGCAATGTATCCTCCTTTTGATTTTCTCCTCAAAAGGAAATAAAATCTATTCCAAACTCAGTTATTAAAGCATCCGTTAACCCAATCAGATAATTGGACTGAGGTTCAGGAGATTGTACAATTTGGTGCTATGATGATATTCATGGTACAGTCTACAAAAAATTATGTCCAAATAAATAACCACCATTCTCATTATCATTTACTGCTAATTTGATCTTCTTCCACCCAGGGTAAACTTACAGTCAGCCATCCTCACTGACTACTCTCACCATTCACCCAAATCTCAGGGTAAGACCACGACTGGCCCAAAATCTTAATCTAAAATATCAGAGTATTCGTCTAAAAGATTGCTAAATAACTGATAAAGGCAGTCTGGATGGCATGATGTGTTTGACGAGCCTTGATCTGTGTCCCAACACTGGTTTAATCCAACCTTGTTGACTCCCCCTTTGCTATGTCACCATCTTCAGGGCTGGACTAATGTGTGTAGGTCAGTGGTCTGAGTGAACATCAGTGCAGATTAAGATTACTACAGATAAAATCTGGGCTGATTCTATCACACCATCGACACTAACACATTTGAAGATGAGTTTGATGTGATCTGATTGGTGGATTGTAGGTGATCTTAACACCACTTGGCACAAAATAATCAGAATATTTTATAGATATACTAATATTTTGAGTGATGTTTGAGTAGTTCTTTAAAAAAAAAATAATAATAATTAGCATCTTTGTAAGATTTTCCTAAATTTGAATTTATTTGATTGTTTGTTTTCTGTGTATTGTTATTGTATCATTTTAATGATGAATATATTTAAATAATTTCTTAATGAAAATGTATTAATGTAAAGGTAAATCTCCAGCAAGGCATTCTGGGTAAGATGTATTTTTGAAGTCTACAAACAGACTTGATGCCACGTCCATAAAGCTCGTCTAACAAAATTCTTATGCAGTATTGAAACAGCCCTTATTATTTTAAGGGGAAGTGAACAAGGACACATTAAGACCAGTATTGGGATGCTCCCATGTTTTCCCACTTTTATCTTTTTCCATCTTTCAAGATTATAATTGGGAACAATTTGATCAAGAAAAACTCTTTACCTCTTTCCCGCTCACGCAACTTCCTCCTCAGATTCTTCACTTCCACTTTATCTTCTTCCTCCTCTAGGATCACACGTCCAGCATCATCACCTTCATCATCATCACTGTAATGTCCTGTTTGTGCTGTGTCCAGGATCACTGTGTGTGTGTGTGTGTGTGTGTATGATTAACCCTTGTGTTTATGTGGGTGTCAGTAGTGTATATATGCTGTGATGTATATACTGTATATATGTTTAATTTGTACATATATACACCAGTACATAAACTCTATGTACACTTGTTTAATGTAACACATTAGATTAAAAACCAGACAGGAAACATCTGTTTATAGAGTTGTTTCTCTTTGCTTCTGTTTTTTTTTTTTCTGTTTGTTTGCTTGTTTGTTTGTTTGATTTTAAGTCCTTCTTAATTTTTTTCCTTTTCTTATTATTCTTCTTATTCTTTCATTCTGTATTTATTTCAAACTTATGTTCTTTTTTCCCTTTCTTTCTTTCTTTCTTTAATTCGGTGTGGTGTGTCCTTTAGGTCCTGAGCCTCCTTCACACCTCTCCTTTACTGACATAACTGACACATCACTCACTGTGTCATGGAGACGACCAAAAAGCTCTGTGTCTGGGTTTAAGGTCACATACATACACACTAAAGAAGGTGAGACTATCCACACACACACACACACACACACACACACAGATGACAGTTGTTAATAATAGAAGACACAGAACAGTATTTTGATAGTTGTTTAGCTCTCTATTAGGACATGCCCACCAGCCATAAGCACCCATTGACCAGCCTATGGACATGACCTTGTCTGCTGTATGAAGATGGGCAGTAGAGCTTCATGATCTTTGTCATAAAAGCTTTGGTCAAATGTTCAGCTTACCAATAGAGCAGATACTTTGGACTCTTTGGTGTATTAGCAGAGACTGTAAAAGTTAATGATGCATCGCTACAGAGGCAGAAGATTTTCTTCAGGATGGAAAATTCTCGTACACTATCAGAGAAGATGGGAAACGGTTTGATATTTCTGTTCTTCATTTCATTCTCCTCAGTGAAGCCTAGCTGAACATCATCTGCATAGCCCTGTACAGGGTTGGTGGAGATCATATCCCGTGTGAGACAGTGAGACATCCAGTGTAGCCACTGATTGATCAAAATTATAAAATTAGCTGCAGTTCAAGACAAGTCAATTTAATGTCTTTCAAATGTTGTGTTGGATAAATGAGCTGTTCCACAGATTACATGAAACAAGGAGCCTCATTCAAGCTTCATTGTGGCCAGAGAAATATATTTCAGCTATTTTTTTTGGAGGGGGAACATGTAGATCCCAATCATTCCATCCATGATCCTGACTCAGAAAGAAGGAGCAGATCATCAATAGGCACATGACTTTAACATTTTTTTAATTGTAGTATGTTTATAGGGCTACAGTCTCACCAAGGTAGGGAGAAGGTCAAGGTACTGACTGTTATTTCCATCCAAAGACATTTTAGACTTGGTTGGAAATAGATGGCTTTAGATCTTTTTGCAGCCGAAGATGTGTGAGGTTTTTTCCACTCACTTTCTTGTTTCACGTCCTACAGACTGCTTCTGTCTGCGTTGCTTTCTGCTTTGTCAGTTTTGTTTGTGGATCCAGTCAGTTGTGGGCACTGGAGCTAATTCCTCTGGCGATGTCTGTTCCAGTGGGAACATCTTTGGGATTCTTACCCTGTGTTCTGTCAAACACACAAACACACACACACACACACACACACACACACACAAACACACACACAAACACACACACACACACACAGAGAGCGTGTTTATTACAGTAGATGTGTCTGGTGTAATGACAGGAGAACCGATCTCAGTGATGGTGGACTCGTCAAGCTCCACTGTCTCTCTGACCAAGCTCTCCCCCGGATCCCCTTACGAGGTCAGCGTTATCTCTGTGCTCGGATTGGACGAGAGTGACGCAATCAAGGACATGGTGATCACCCGTACGTCAGAGTCAATACACCTGACTCATCTGTCTTCTCATATTTTGTTGTAATATTTTTTTTACATTTCCTTTTAAAGTTTGTTTTGTAATTTTTTTGCTTTTGTTTTTTCTTTCTTTTTATCGGCTTCTATTATTTCTGTCTTCACTTTCTTTCCTCAGTGCCTGACCCACCCACTGACCTCAGGGCCATAAACATCACAGATACCAAGGCACTGTTGGTATGGCGACCTGCCCTGGCAACCGTGGACCAGTACATCATGACGTACCGCTCGGAGGAAGGTCAGCTCTGTCTCTCATGTTCTCATTCTCCAAAACACACATGATATTTAATGTGATAGTGTTATCTACATATGGATCTGAAGTACAGTCTATCATCTGTTATTTAATAAAACACTGTGATCATTCTTACATTGCTAGAGAATAAGAAGAATTAAACACTTTGGGTTGTGCTGTTATAGGAACATAAACCAGGTTGGATTATTTTCACAAAGTGTAAATAAACAGTAATTGTTGAAAAAGTATACTACATTTTTCTTTATAGTCACTTCAGTAGGTAGTTAAAGCATGCTAGCTGCTAGTTAACATGTGAGATCACAGGTATGTTGAAGACATGAGCCTCTGACTCAGCTGTGCTGTGTGTATTTTAGCTCCTGGCTCAGAGTTGAGCGTCAGAGTGTCAGGTAACGCAGTTGAACAGCAGCTTCAGACTCTAAAGTCTTCCACCAAGTACAGCGTCACTATCATCAGCCGACTCGGAGACCAGAAAAGTTCCAGCACACACACCACCTTCAGCACAGCCAGCGGTAAGAGACTGCTCTCTGATAAATTCACTAATATACTGAGATGGGACTGTGGAATGTCCTAACCCCGCCTCTATCCTCTCTCCTGATAGGCTCTCCTGGAAAAGGGGAACCTCCTCGAGACCTGACAGCCAAACATGTAACTGCACGTACTGCCTTGTTGTCATGGAAACCACCAGCTTCAACCGTGATGAGCTACAAACTGACGTATTTTATCAAAGGTGGAGAGCGCAAGGTGAGGCCAGGGATAAGTCACTAAACACCAAATTAATATTAATAATCATTATCGTGTCAGAGTGACTTCACTTTATAATGAATCAGTTAATTAATAATTAATAATTTGTTCCTGTTATGTGGAAAGTGAGATTTGACTGAGATACTGACATTTTTACCAGTGATGCTACTGGGTTTAATGAATGAAGTCATGATTCAACTGACCAAAGAATATTGGTAGAATTTAACCTCATCGTTAGACTCATGAGTACTTTTGGTACATTTGTCTGCACATTTTGACTGAAAATGTCATACATAGCTAGCAGACACGTGCTAGTTGTCTTAGTAACACACAGAGAATGCATCTTGTAGTTTACAACCTGAAGTGATGTTGCTAATTTTGCATTAAAGCAAAAGAATTTACACAATAAAGATAAACTGGTAGCTCTTAAGTTCTTAGCGCCCAAACATTGATAGCACCTTTGGACTTATCATTTTACTAGTTAATTAATAAAGTGAAGCCACTGTTAGCATTATTATGTTTTACTGTTTGGTCACCATACAGGAAGTGACCCTTAACCCTGGAGTTGTTGAGCATAAGCTGAGAGGGCTGCGTCCCTCGTCCACGTACACAGCACTGCTGCAGGGAGAGAGAGGCGGAGTCTACACTGCAGCCATCTCCACTGACTTCACTACAGGTGTCATTACTTTGTTTGTTGCTTGATGTTTATCAACAGATCCTGATGTTAATGATTTGTCCTCTATGTGATTGACAGTGTTTGCTTTTATGACCCAAAGCTGTACAGCCAACAGCCTCAGAGCTAAGAATGCCCTCGGAGCAGCGTGGACGTTTGTGTTGTAGTTACTGTCTCCAGAAGAAGGGATAATGTTGTAAGAACTCATGACTTAGAAATGTTAATAGCAGGGTCCATTCTGGCTGAGAGATCAGGGTGTGGAACCATGATGTTGAAGTCATCAACATACTGAAGCTCAAGCACGTGTCAAGAGTGTATTTTAGATGTTACTTGTAACTCTTGGATGATTAAAAGCTTGTAGTATTCAGGCACTAGACTAGCAGTTATACTATTTCATATTCTTTTGTTCTGTGGATTACGGCTGTTTTGTATGTTTAAGACTAAACTTTGAAGAAAGTTAAAGTTAACTGTTAAAGAGAATCGTATTTTTTTTTTTTATCATCATTATCATTCATTCAAAGCATTTTGCATTCAGACTGCATTCGGACCACATGTTAATTTATTAGCTTATTTATTAACTAATCTACTTGCTAATTACAAAGTTCCTTCTGAATGTAATGTATGATTCTCTGCCTCTCTGTCAGGGACTCTGCGCTTCCCGTTCCCCTCGGACTGCTCTCAGGAGCTGCTGAATGGGGAACTGGAGTCAGGTTTAGTGGAGATATTCCCTGGAGGGAAAGATGGACAACCTGTGATGGTGTACTGTGATATGGAGACGGACGGAGGAGGCTGGACGGTAAGAGATGGAGCTGCTTACAACACAATCCACTCCCACCACATTAAACACCGTTCCTCTAATTATATGTTTGTTTGTCATCTCTTAAAGAATAACAACTAATATCAGAATACAGTAAATAGAAGCTACAAACAAATGTGCATGTTAAAATCCACTGTACAGAACGACATCATTAAGATTCTGAGTAATGACTTAACTTTAAATAACTTTAATAAGGAGTCTGGATTTATTCTGATTGTGTTAGACACATGCTGCTTCACTGCTCAGATAATGTGGCCACAAATACTCTTATAAATGCAGTTCAATTGTGTATGAGTGTGTATGTATATATATATATATATCTGTGTGTGTGTGTGTGTGTGTGTGCAGGTCTTCCAGAGACGAAAAGATGGGAAGACCAACTTTTTCAGAGGATGGCAGGACTACAGAAAGGGTTTTGGAGATCTGGAGGGAGAGTTCTGGCTCGGTGAGGAAGAAAGTCATCGTGCACATTGTTACACACGACTAAAGTAGAATTAAATAGAAATAATAATAAGAAGAAATAGACGACATCATTACAGATTATGGTAGATGGTTATATAACAGACCATAATATAAAACAATGATAATATTGTTCACGTCAGGTTTTTGTTCCTTAAAACAGCTTCATTATTACACTGTAAAGGCTCTCTGGTGCCCCCTGGTGTTCAACCGTAATCCACACATGCTGTGTAGAACTCATAGATCTGTCCCTCATTAGGAAACGACTTTCTCCACAACCTCACTACGATGACTCCCATGAATATGAGAGTGGACCTGAGATCAGAAAGCGAGGCAGTGTTTGCACATTACTCCACGTTCTCTGTGGACACTATGAAGAAACACTACATGCTGCGATTGTCTGGATATTCGGGCACAGCAGGTGAGCGGGATCAAGTCATGCTCCTGTTATGTGTCTGTTAAACACTGGGTTGTGAACAGAGGCGTTTATTGTCGTAAATAAATCTATACCTAAATCTTTTTTACAGGTAGTTTCCTAAATTACCCACAATGCTGTTTAACTAGTGGCACAGTTCTATTTATCGCTCACTTCTCCTCTACCTGATAGAGGGATACAGCAGCACTTTAGTTCCACTTTAGTTGGCTGTAGTTCTATAGAATAATTAGTATATAAAACACATTTGTATATAAAACACATTTATTATAAAACACATTTATTATAAAACACATTTGCTAGCTCATGATGTACCCGATGTGCCGTAGGTGTGTGTGTAACGAACATGTTGCTCAGTGTGATGTGTTGTTGTGATGACGTGGTGTACAGGTGACTCTCTGAGGTACCACGATAAACGGCCATTCTCCACACACGACCGTGACCCTCAGCCCTTCATCACACGCTGTGCCATGTCCTACAGAGGGGGCTGGTGGTACAAGAACTGTCACGAGGCTAATCTCAACGGCCAGTACAACACACACACCAACCATCAGGTAAACACACACACTAATGATTACTAAAGACAAACTCTCTGTGCTGTACAACACACACACTTACCATCAGTCACACACACACACACACACACAGAACAACCTCTGTGGGCTATACTAGACTGATTGTTTATTAGTAAACATGTACACATAGATGAGGGATATGATAATAATATCATATGGAAAACCCCACTAACATCTTATAGCCAAAACAACACTGATGAACCCTGTTTACTGCTAATGAGCTGCTACTGTAGACACATCATCTGTGGGTAGACAGAGCACCTGGTGGGGAGGAGGGATGGTCTTTCTTGCCATCAGGTTGTTCTGCACCTAGAAGGGAGGCATCACAGGTGGGTGAAATTCAAGTCAAGAAGGTTTTATTGTCATTTCAACCATGTAGAGCTTATGCAGTACACAGTGAACTGAGACAACGTTTCTCCAGGACCGTTTCTCTTTCTTGCCTCTCTGATGGCTCAGGACATTTTGGCCCTTCCTGTTGTTAGAACCATCTTGTCACCTGCTCTCAAAACACTCCAGAAGAGCAGAGGTGGCTCCTGCTGACCAGGTTTTCACCTGCTGCACAACCGGTTTATAACATCTGACAAATGTTGGAATTAGCATCAGAGAAATGTGATCAGATTAGCCGAGGTGGGGCAGGGGCTCCACATGGTACAAGCCGAGGATGTTTGTGATCCAAGAATTTCAACCATCTGGTTGCAATGTCCATATCGATAGAATTTATGGAGCACTGATTAAAGGTTTACAAGGTTGAAATCTCTGGTGATAATAAAAGGTCGCTAATAGCCCCACTCATGTGCTGTAATTCAGACAAATTTACTTTCAGATTCTGAGGATTAACAGCTATATAATGTGTGTGTGTTTGTGTGTGTGTGTGTCTGTGTTTTGTCTCAGGGTGTGATCTGGACCGCATGGAAAGGAAAGACATACTCCATCCCTTTCACCGAGATGAAACTCCGCCCAGCCTCCTTCAGACCACACAGTCAGGGATGAACAGAGTGAAAGAAAAGGAGAACAACAGACACTCACACGTGTACAGACACACTTCAGTTCACTGAAATGAAAATTGTGTAACCACATTTTGAACATTTTATACATGAAGCTTCACACACACACACACACACACACACACACA
>JAOTRN010000009.1:18238294-18255854 GCA_028566695.1 Bagroides melapterus
ATTTCTTTGGTCTTTTCTTTTGTTTTGTGTGGGTTGGGCTTTATTTATGTTACACATCAGTTAGATCAATGAACTATGTTGTTTTTTTTTTTTTTTTTTTTTTTTTTTTTTTTTTTTTACACAAATTAATAAGAACAGTTTTGTGCAGAGAAACAACAGAAATTATGTATTTATTTATTTATTTAGTGTACACTCCTCTCTTTTCATCAGTATATTGTAATTCTCTACACATTGTAGAAAACACAAAGCCTGCGTGTGATCTGATTTAAGATAATCTAAAGTTTTCATGTGATTGTGTGTTGAAGAAAAAACGGAAAGTCCAGCTTCTAAAACTGAAAGTAAACTTGTGTTGTGACAAAATACAAGAAAATAAAGTGTCATAAGTATTCACCCCTTTTTACATTTTTATTGGAAATTATTTATTTTATTTTTTATTATTTAAAGATGTACAGCAGGGTTTCCTTACATATTCACCTGTGTTATTGTTTAAAAACCTTTACATGAGATATTTTGGAAAGACACACTATTCTTCACTCACTGATCTTATTTTATTTTGCTAATAATAAGTAACACATTTTGTCTGAACTGAGTTTAATGGGCTATTTATACCGCCCTCTAGTGGACAGAGAGTGACTAGCTCTTTTTTTTTTTTTACAGGCCACAAGACCATTTTTAATTTGGTACTTTCTTGATTAATTTTATGAGCCACATTAGGACCTTTATTGCTCTGATCCCAAGAGATGAACCTTTTACTGAACATCAGTGAGGTGTCCAGTGAAATCTGACTGAGTCGTGGTGAATGTCTGAGATCGGTTTCTTGCTTTGTCATTGCACCTTTATGGTGAGGGGCCACACTTAGTTTGTGTTTGTTTTTCTTCTCTTCTCATAGGTGAACACTCTCTGTTTTACACCTACACGGCTCTGTCTAAACCTCTCCAGCTGCCGGGAATCCACGAGTTCACTGCACTGGGCATGCTGGATGACCGAGAACTGGACTACTACAGCAGTGAGAATCGGGTTAAGGTTCCTAAACAGGACTGGATGAGAGACAAGATGGAAAAGGATTACTGGGAAAAAGGAACTCTGTCCCGTAAGAGTAAAGAGCAGTGGTTTAAGGTGAACGTGGACATCCTGATGGAGAGAATGAGACACAATAAATCTGGTCAGTTTCATTTTATTCATCGTTACTCATTAAATATCAGAGCACATTTCTTTATGATTCTTGATGTCACACAGTTCTTCTCTTTACTGCACTGTCTCCATTTCAGACCTTCATGTTCTTCAGTGGAGACATGGCTGTGTGGTTGAAGGTGAAAATGGAAATAGTAAATTTGTGAGAGGAATTGATGAGTACAGCTACGACGGCTCTGAGTTCCTCTCCTTTGATGATAAGAACTCGAGGTGGATCGCTCCGGTTCAGGCTGCAGTTCCCACCAAAACGAAATGGGATGAAGTTCCCATCCTTAACACTTACACCAAGAGCTACCTGGAGAAAGAGTGTGTGGACTGGCTCAGCAAGTTCATGGAGTATGGAGAAGAAGAGCTGAGAAAACATTGTGAGTATCCAAGAGATTTTACTGAAATCGTTTCAGATCATGTCTAACCTTCGTTAAAAAAAAGTAGGAATATTTTAAAAATATTTTGTTTCTTTTCAGCTAAACCAGATGTTCATATATTTGCAAAGAAATCAGTAAAAGCACCTAACAGGTTAACCCTGACCTGCCTGGCCACGGGGTTCTACCCTGAAGATATCGATCTACATTTGAGGAAGGGCAGAACTAAGCTACCTGATCATCTGTTAACAACAACAGGAGTGAGACCCAATGGTGATGGAACATACCAGCAGAGGAAGAGTGTGGAGATCTTCGAGGAGGAAAAAGATTTTTACGATTGTTATGTGTATCACACCACCCTCGATGAGCCGATAATTACTTCAAGAACTGAAGGTAAACATCGTGATTTATTACTAAGAATGAATATATTTGAAATAGTTTAACTTTAATGCTGTACTTGGTGGAAGTTTAATTAGTGAGGTATGTGTTTTGTTTTTCCTTTGAAGAAATTCCATGCCTAGATTGTACGGTACCAAAACTCCAGAGTGGTATCATTGGGGCAGTTACTGGAGCTGTGCTCATGCTGATTCTGGTTGCAGTCGTTGTCTTTATCCTTATAAAGATGGGAAAAATCTGTGAGTATAATCAGATAACGACAGATGTTTAATACTTGTAGTTATTTGAATATGATGATATACATCAGAAAGGAGAAAAGATTTAGCTTGTAAAGGAACTTGGTAACATTTGACTTAGTGCTTTATCAAACATTTATTAGACATAAACCATAGAGCTGCAAAGATTTCAGTTGTGTTTTTATCACTGTATGAACACAAAGCAGAGCTGGTACAACTGAAGGATTCTCCCAGGGCATTACTCAGGGATACCTCTATAGTCTGGCAGTACTTTAGGTGGCCATCACTGCTCTCAAGTGTTGCACTTGGAATAATTTTTATTCTAATATGTTTACATATGAAAAGAGTCACGTAATCAGTTATAGATCTGATATTTATATTAGAACAAATATTAAACTGACTCTAAATTGTGTCTGCAGGTGTGTAGGGGTCGTGGTAACTTATATCCAATCTGTAGTTTATACTTTACACATGAAGATGTGTGTTAATCTTTAGTGTTTCTGAAATGTTGCCGTTAGGAAGATTAAAATGTTGTGCAGCATTTTCCATATTCAGCTCATTAGAGGTGGAACAACACACTCAGTCACAGTTCAGTTCATAATAATAGCTTCACCATTTCTGATGTTCTACAGGTTTATCACATCTTTAAAATACATTTTGTTTAGATAAACAAAGTACATGACCTGAGGAATATGATGGAATCAAACGAGCGTTCCTGATTATCTACAATAAAAAGAACATTATTTATTATGGACATATTTCATTATTAATTGTTCTGTTTCTTTCGTCCGTTCAGCTTGGCGACCTAACAACAAATCTCCGTCAAGCAGCACTGATGATGTGATGTCTAAAGGTAGGTGGGATTTAAGTTTGGTGATTGATGATGAACTGCTACTGGGACAGCTGGTGTGTAGGACCTTAAGTCAAGCAGTAATGTTAAATACACACAGCTGTAGAATGTTAAAAGCACATCGTTATGGTGTCAGGACTCAGCAGTGTGAAGTATTTCACACACAATTCTTTTACATTCATTGTAATTGTTTGTTCCAAACTCTGCTCATGGCAGAACGGTGTTTTTAATGACCTGCTTATTTCTAAGCTGTTTTAGTTTGGTGAAGTAAAGGGACATTGGTGAGATCTGTGGTGAGATCAGTTAGGTTACTGGATACAGTGATGATAACATGTAAATCCATACCCACATTCAAACAGCCCTTCTTGATGTGAGGCTAGTGAGAATCTGACAGATGCATAAGCTGAAGAACAGCTGGACCGATGACCTTTTTAGTGGTGAAGGTATACAAATTCTTATTTTCTCAGTTATTGTCTCAATTGCTTATTGAGACCTCCTGATCTCATCACAGTAGATCACGTGGTCAGAATATTAGATTTGGAGCAGGTTTTACACCGGATGCCCCTCCTAACGGAAGTCTCCCATTTTATCTGGGCATGGGATCGGCACTGAGAGTTAACCCTTCGGTGGCTGTGTTAGCTCCTGTTTTACCACAACATGTTGTATTGTCTTGTCAATAATGTCCACAGCCATAGCCATATTTAAAACAATTGATTTCTTTAGAAATGATGGAGGAATGATGAATAATGATTATTTATTATGACAGAGATTCCAGAGGAACATGTCAACATGACCTCAAAGAAATCTGACAGCTCAAGTGACACGGGTAAGTTTTTATTTTTCTTAGTACATTTTTTTGTCTTTAACACAATGGCCGGTGACAAAGTTCAACTTGGCCACTGGATATATGCCTGAAAAATCATATTTCCTTTAGAGGAAAAGTACTGTGCTTCTGTAATAACACAGGTCTTTATAGCACAAAGCAGTAATAATGACTCTGGACAGAAATGAGACACTGCTCAGAGATTTAAACTGCAACCAGTCTCAGAATCTAATAATACTGTTAATACTGATCATTAATCAATTATCATTAATCATTAATCATCTTTAAAATGCTGTATGTGATGTGTGTATTAACAGAGTGAGGAACAATCACCAGGGCATGCTGGAGTAAACATGACTCTTATAAACACGCCTGGAAATAAGAGAATAAAACTTACGTTAAATGTTCTTCTTCCACAGGATCCAGCAGTGATGGCTCAAAAGAAGGCAGTCAGGAGAACATGGATGTAAAAACCCCAATGCTGCCATGATCTGAACCACAGAATCCTGGTACTCATGATCAATTATCTATAAAGAATTCTGTTTTAAAAAGTGCTTGTGAAGAATTTTAACACATCCAAGCTAGAAAAACTCAAAAGTAGAAATTTAGAGAGATTTTGAAATTTAGTTTTGAACAACAACCAATCATTAATGTTTAAAAGAATTAAACAGGTCTCACAGGTCTGCTAGCGGACATTAAGTTCTCTGTTTGCACTAAAAAGTTCAGTTATTAAGCACATTACATGAAGCTAGTTACTGTAATGTCACGATTTAATGATAACGTTAGCCACAAGGTTAGTTTTCATCAGCAGAATGTCCACTGAAACATTTCTAATCTGTAAGATCAGTGAGAACATGATCTGATCTCTACTTGAACGACACTCGACTGAAATCTTAAATAAACATAAAACATAAACATAAATCTTATGTGTATTTATTTATCTATATAATAACAAAAGTTCTTTATTTCCTTTAGATGGAGGTGGAGAGGAGGCGTGAACTATATAAACGCTGTGGATCTTTTGGATCAGACTTGGATCTGTTCTACACTTGGACATTACTGATTGAACCTTCCATGAACCTGTCAGACCTTCGAACTTAACCACCTACTAAACTCTTATAATATCTATATATAGATATAAAGTATCTGTAGACTTCTGTGGCCTCAGCTCTTATTACTGATAGTGTCATTTATTTTACAGACACTTTCAAACTAAAGCACTTTCTCTTCCTGCTCGTAGCTTTTATATAACGCACCGTGTAATAACAAGCACTTTTAATGAATTGATCAAAAATGCTTTAATTTACATAAACTAAAAGCCATTTTTTTTTAAATATTCCAATAACACTGGATTAAGAAGAAGGATATCATTAAGTCCTGCTGAGTTCTGTAATAAAAGTTGAAAATATCAGAATAATTTGTTATAAACAAAACATTCATCTAGAATATAAAATTACACGTCCTGCATTTTACAGAAACTTTTATCTGGAGCAACTTGCATTATATTTCAGTTTCTAGCACTGAGGGTCAGGGGACTAGCAGCTTTGCTGGACCCGGAATTTGAACTCAGGACTTTCCCTTTGGTAGCCCAACGCCGTAATCCTGTGAGCTAACACTACCACAGCCCTGTGAGTTTTACACATGAAGCATTCATTGTAGGTTTGAATACAAAACAATTTGCTTTTTCTGTCAAGAATTTCTATTTCTGTTTTCTTTTCTCCATTTTAATCTAATATTGACTTCATTCTAGCAGCTTGTGTGGGTTGATTCTTGGTAACAGACCTGAGAGCTCACTGCTGAAGTCTGATGATTTTTAGTCCATTTTCACTTTATACTTTATTTCACTTTGAGTTAAATACATGATTAAAAATCTTTAATTCTACTCACTTTAGATTAGTGCATCATGAGTGCAGTCACTAGTTTAATCACT
Source organism: Bagroides melapterus (assembly GCA_028566695.1). Classification (NCBI taxonomy): domain Eukaryota; kingdom Metazoa; phylum Chordata; class Actinopteri; order Siluriformes; family Bagridae; genus Bagroides; species Bagroides melapterus. Next base: position 18,244,083 of record JAOTRN010000009.1, read on the forward strand.
GTGTTCTTATTCTTTTTTATTGATGATGATGAACTGTATGTATAATATCCTGATAACACCGTGCCTTATGGAGTAATTTTTTTTTTACTTTGTCTTTTTGCTTTTTTGTTTAAAGAAAAAGGTTTTAAGGAAATTAAATAAAAAGAGGTTTTGTTTTTCTCTGGTAAAGAGAGGATCTTGGTGTATCTTTGGTGAAATTATTATTAAAGTATATTTTTCAGAAATAATATAGTTTGTTGACTTTTTTCTCTTTATCTGTAGTAATATGGGAAATTCATAGAGTTATGATCAAGTTCATAGGTTTAAACAGTAAATTCAGAATATTCAAATTAAATTAAATTTTTATAGTTTTTAAAAATTGACTCAAAGCAGCTTTACAGAAGTATAGAAACAATGAAAAATGAGAAAACAAACAAAATTGCTAACATAAATCAGTGTGTGTTTCTGTTCTAGTAAAATATTGTGACAGGATGATGTGATGGTGTCTACTTTTATATGAGAGAAGTTCTGTTTAATGTTTTTTTTTTTTTGCCAAACACCAAATGTAGTTCCCGTGTCTCACTAACGTTCTAACAGATGAGTAAACTCCTCTGTGATGACGTCAGAAAACGTAAAGGAACAGTTTTGCAGTTTGAAGAACTGACACTGGAGACTCCTTCCAGAAAAGAAGAATTTAAAAGAAAGAAAGAAATTTAACAATATCAACAATTATACACTGTCGAAAAGTTTGTTTATATGCAGCTTCTCTGTCCAAGCCCCTGTAAATTAGCTGTTACTACAGGAACAATCACGTTAGAAATGAATTAATATAAAACCTGTGATTAGAAAGTTAATTACATTAATCAGTGTCCTGAGACTTCATCAGCTCTGTGGGATAAATATATAAGTACAAGTGAAAGAGTTTTGGGGAAATTAGTGTTAAAAGACAATAATGTGGTGGTGAAACACTGAAAAAGAAAAAAGGCAACAATAAAGTTCAGTGTGAAAAAATAGAAAAAAATAAAGCAAAAAACTTTCCTTGTTCATCTGTTTTCATTTCATAATGGAAAACAACTGAATTCTACGTCAGCTGTTGTTTATTTTTTAACATTTCTGTTGAGCAGTTCCTCTGCAGAAGGAGTCTGTAATCCGCAGTTTGTAACGTGGGCTTGTGGAGTTCACCTAGAGACAGATGATAAAACTGCTTCTAGATGTTCTATTGGTAGCGAACAGAATATCCGTTTACCGCCTCCGAGCAGAGCGGGCCACAACACGCAGCAAAAAAGAACAAGCGTGTTATATGTGTGTAAACAGTCCTTTTAATCAATTTGGAGTGTATCTGATAAAAGGCTGATGAAGATGAAGAAGATGAAGGCTGTAGTTTGTGTGCTCGTGACACTCGGTGTCCTCGCGCCTGCTTTCGGAGGTGAGTTCCTGAAACCGAAAGTACTTTTATAAAATAATTATAACTGACCAAATGGACACAGAGATGTAGAAATATTATTCTAAACACACGAATGAAGTGTGAATTTCTAGATTTGGTTGGATTGTGAAAAGATCTTCGTTGAATTTTAATGAACAACATTTCCGGTCTGAACAACGGGTTCATTTCCCCGCCGTTATTTTGATCTGAAGTCCGATTACGAAATAAAGGATTGCGTTTATTTCACCTTTGTTTACTGAAACCCAATAACTTATTCTGCCTTCTGTGATTTCAAAATAATTAATAATTTAAAAATTTTAAATATTAAACAGTTTTACATGTTTTATATCTAATCTTTATATATATATATATATATATTCATTTCTGTTTATTTCTCTGTATTTATTGCATGTACTGATATTTAAGTAAGACAGTTAAAACTGTATATATCCTAAATGCTTCCACTAAAGCTGGCATAGAAAGCCAGAGTTAAAGCCTCACTAAATATACCCTCACTGGTCACTATATTAGGAACACCTGTCACAACAAACATAGTCTGATCTCTGTGAGCGGTATCAGATGGTCTGATTATTACTGATTGAGTTTTTACAGTTCAGTTGTTCCTAATAAAGTGGATGATGAGTGTTTTTAGTGTATGAACGTATCAGTAATGCGTGGGTTTAGCCTTAATTGGTCTACATGTGGTTTTGGGTGTATGTTTGTGAGAGTTCTACATGCTCATGAAACCACAGTGTGTTCAAAATAACACTGATGTACACTGTGTCATGTGAAAGAGTTTCATGTCCTGCGTCAAGTAACTCGTAATTCCTGTGAATAATAAGTGATGCAGTACATGTAAATGAAATTAAACTAACGGTTTACTTGACATTAGAAACAAGGAAATAAAAATGAAAACAAATCAAAAACAAAATAAAAATTGTATTGCATGTTCCAGAGTGATTTGTTATTAGTAATAAAACTGAACTTTGTGAAGTTATGAGTTGATAGTGTAACGGTGCTTAAACATTTGTCCAAAGTGAAAATATTTACGCTGAAAGATTCACATTGGACCAGAATAAACAACAAGAATATCATCATCATCTTCTCTTACATCCAGCCTCGAGACAACAGTCTACTGAACCCTGCGTCTCAAACGTCTGCTAGCGAACTGTTTTGTTAGTTCAGTCAGGTCATATTTCTTCTTCTTATAATTTTTCCATTTTTGTGCCATTTTCAGCCCGAATATTTCTGTGGCACGTTTTGGTGCTGAGGTTGCACTGAGATCAGGGAATGGGGCGGGGCTGTGTCTGTAAATATGGAACAGCTCAAAACACCAGGGTACAGTACAATACTTGTGCTGTTTAGTTATTTTCAATGAATGAAAAAAATAAAGAAATAGAGGCGATCAGGAAAGGGCAAAACTTTTTAACAGCACAGTAGATCAGTCGCTCTGCTATACATTCATATCGAAGAGATCGTCTTCTGTTCTATTATGGAGAAAAAGATCAGAATCCAAATGATATCCAGTGCATGCTGCTTGCATTGTATTTCATCTGCATGTAAAGAACGTGAATAGAATTGAAGTAGGACAGGATTTGGTTTCAAACAAAAGTGAAAGTTGGGAAGATAACGTTCTAATCCGTCTCCTGCAGGTGAACACTCTCTGTTTTACACCTACACGGCTCTGTCTAAACCTCTCCAGCTGCCGGGAATCCACGAGTTCACTGCACTGGGCATGCTGGATGACCGAGAACTGGACTACTACAGCAGTGAGAATCGGGTTAAGGTTCCTAAACAGGACTGGATGAGAGACAAGATGGAAAAGGATTACTGGGAAAAAGGAACTCTGTCCCGTAAGAGTAAAGAGCAGTGGTTTAAGGTGAACGTGGACATCCTGATGGAGAGAATGAGACACAATAAATCTGGTCAGTTTCATTTTATTCATCGTTACTCATTAAATATCAGAGCACATTTCTTTATGATTCTTGATGTCACACAGTTCTTCTCTTTACTGCACTGTCTCCATTTCAGACCTTCATGTTCTTCAGTGGAGACATGGCTGTGTGGTTGAAGGTGAAAATGGAAATAGTAAATTTGTGAGAGGAATTGATGAGTACAGCTACGACGGCTCTGAGTTCCTCTCCTTTGATGATAAGAACTCGAGGTGGATCGCTCCGGTTCAGGCTGCAGTTCCCACCAAAACGAAATGGGATGAAGTTCCCATCCTTAACACTTACACCAAGAGCTACCTGGAGAAAGAGTGTGTGGACTGGCTCAGCAAGTTCATGGAGTATGGAGAAGAAGAGCTGAGAAAACATTGTGAGTATCCAAGAGATTTTTATTGAGTCACATTAATTTTGATAAGTTAAGAAGGAAATGATTATATTTACATCTTCTTTCAGCTCCCCCAGAGGTGTATCTACTTACAAAGAAATCATTGACTGACAGCAAAAAGCTGACCCTGACCTGCCTGGCCACGGCTTTCCACCCTCCAGATGTGGAGATGCTGGTTAGAAAGTCCAGAACTTCCCTGCCTGAACATCTGATAATGTCTTCAGGAGTCAGACCCAATGGTGATGGCACCTACCAGCTGAAGAAGAGTGTGGAGATCCTGGAGGAGGAACTACCACTGTACAATTGTTATGTGAACCACATCACTCTGAAGAACCCTATAATTATAGGTGAAGGTAAGTGGATCACTGTTACTGAGCCGTATAGATCTACTCACAGCCCAGAAATAAACAGTAGAGTAAAGAAAGAAAAATGAATCTGATGGTGTACTAGGTGTGAGCTCTAACCTCGCTCTTATTCTCATGGTTGAAAGGAAAAGATTGCATTGACTGCTCCGTGGTCTCGAGCGGTATCATTGGAGCAGTGGTTGGAGTTCTGTTGGTGCTGGTTGTTGTTACTGGTGTCATCTATATTCTTTATTCAAGGGGAAATATTGGTGAGTAGCACTGCTCTAACTCTGGAATATCTCACCTGAGATCGATATATTTAATCTCTTCTCTTCCGCTCCGACTTTAATCTCTCCAGATCTCCCAAACAGAACAAGGAATAATCAACAAGCTGTGAATGTGAACACTGCATATTTTCAAGCTCCTGCAGGTAAGTGGGAAACACAGTCTTTACTGTCTAATGATTATGTTTGTATAAAAACAAGCTGCTGAGCTGCATTTCACTGACCCTGATCCTGTACTCTGTACACAATTTAATCTACTCTAATCTAATCTAATCTAATAAGAAGCAGTAAGAACAATTGTTCAGAAGGTTTTAGATGGATTTGGTGTTTGTTTCATGTTTTACATCTGAAATCTCAACATAGTGAGTATGGTTTATTTCCGTACTCATGTGTACGTCTGTGTGTATTTACAGTTGATCTAGAAGCGAATGGACACGTAAAAGTAGGTACGAATGGACACGTGGATGGAGAGGAGAATGCATACGTGAACGGCATCAACTGAGGTTTTAATGCATTAATGTTCGATATTTAACGCTGTATGTGTTTACAGTGAAGTCTTCAGGACAGAAGAGTTTACTGTGATGTTTATTAGTAACACCACTCTTTTATTTAGCTGGTTTATCTATAGAAGTTAATAAAACATCAAAAGCTTGTCAGCTTGTCATGTTCCTGAGAAAACGTCTACAAAAAACTTCACCATAGCAGTGATTACACACATTTTAAATTCATTTATTATTATTATTATTATTATTATTATTATTATTATTATTATTATTATTATTATTACATTTGATTTGATCAGTCATTCAGCCCTGTTTCATGGTGTTTATGTGATTTTGGTTCATTTTTAAATCGAATTGTGTTCTTGTTTGTATTTTTCTTTACAGCAACATGAAGACGAGGATCTCAAAGCTGAAGATCCGAGTGCATTCATTTCAGTTCTATTCAGTATTATCTTTTTGATGTAATGTGATGTTTTTCCACACTTTATTAATTACATAACCACAAAATGACTTCACCAATTCAGCACTAAAGGAAAAGTAACATGAAATCCATGAACAGGAAATTGTTTTGTGTTTAAACCCTTCTGTTTTCTTTAGGGTCAAATTTAACGGATTTTTAAATATTTTTTATATTAGAAGCATGGTTTCATTTAATGTAATTAATGTTTATTGACCATGAATGACAAAAATACTTTTATAGGATTGACACAGAATTAGTTACAAAACTGAAATGTCGTACTTCTAAAACTCACCCTGTCCTTCTCCCTTTCCACACCTCTACACCCTTGTTCCTTATGTCTCACTAATTGTCCTCTCTGTATATGTGTGTCCCAGCATATCTACCTGCTGTCTTGTGCTTGCTGAGTCTTTATCTTTGTCTCCTGGTTTCTGTTGTTGTGGTTTCGGTTGTGAGAGATTGGTATTTTGTATTTCAGTTGCTTAGACTTCCCAGTGTTCCCACAATTTTGTAGTTTTGTTGTTTTCTTAATAAACCCCCTTGTGTCATATCCCTGCATTTGGGTCTGATTCTTCTCCATGGGTCGCTGTTCCCGAATCAGTCAGTCGACTAATAAAACCCAACTGAAATCCATTGCAGATGGAGATTGATCGTGATGTTTCACATTTCTGGTTACAAACTTTAAGCAGTAAACAAGAATTTAAATCATGAAGCTTATTGTTGTTAATGTCAATGTGATTATCTCTGATCCCATCCAGGGTGTTGATGAGGGTAAATAGCAGTAATAACCGTTTTGTTTTGTTTTTCCCTAAAATGTGGTATATGAAGATTTTATTGGTGAGTGGCTCTACACTAGTTTTTAATCTTTTGGGAATCTGTCTGGGAATTTAAAATTTGAGTTTGGAAGAAGTTCAATGGTTGCAGGTTGTCTTACACATCATATCTCACACATATGTAGTGACTTTCATTTCATTTATGGACTTCATTGAAAGAAGAATTATTTTATTGGTAATAAAGTGAAGGAAGTTCATCCATCCATCCATATTCTGTAGCTCTTATCATACCCACACTTAAAGAGAACCTGGAGTCTGTCTCAGGTGTATGAGTTCATATGCACCTATGCAAATAACCTCAGAGATTACAGACAGTATGAATAATAACACGGCCCCAGTCTTCCTCCACAGGGCTGAGCACGTGTATGTTTTCTATGGTTACATTGCACACTGTATATTTTATACATGCTCCTTTTGTGAACTTTTCTAAAATTAAAAACTATAATTTTCACTAAAATGTATTTTTACACACACACACACACACACACACACGTTGAACCACCAATCTTGTTTTTCGAAAGAGGTTTATATTGTTATTACAAAAAATATTTCTTCCTGTGTTTCGAACACGTGCTGTACAGCTTTAATTATTTAATTGCTGAAGAGAAAATTACGGTAATAATAGTATTATTTTATTCATGAATATTCATGAATGAAACTAAACAGGGTCTTAAAACACTCCTGTTTGACAATAATAAGAAAGCTGTAAAAACTCAGTTGATATTCATTTGGTATTTTTCTGTAATGTCCTGCTAGTGTGAAATTTTATTTTATTTTTTATTTTATAAGGGAATTTTTTCGTACGCCTGTGTTTCTATTTCAATGAACAAAAGAATAGGTTGTTTACAATAAACAACAAAATACATAATTAAATAAAAGATAAACAAATAAATCCTCCCTTCTGTGTCCTTTCCAGGACCGGAAGCGGAAGTTAGTTCACTATCAGGTCAGGTGACGCAGCTGCGAAGATTCCAAAGCTCGCTTGCTTATAAGCTCACAGTGAAGTAAATAGACGAACCATGGAGGCCGCGGATCCTCGGTCCTCGAGTGACGACGCGACGGCTAGCAGAGGAGGATTCCCGGGCGGGGAGAGCAGCAGTGACCGGGACGGCGGGCGGGCAGGGGGTAGCGGCGGAGAGGGCGAGCGGGAGCAGCGGGAACGGGCGACTTTTGAGTGTAATATCTGCCTGGACACCGCCAGGGACGCCGTGATCAGTCTGTGTGGACACCTTTTCTGGTACGGAGTTATTTTTATTTTGCATAAACAACTAGAGTGCTGCTAGTGCTGTGAGATTTTAAAGCAAAGCTGATAATTTCTGCACTGCATGGAGCTTAGACAGGAATTCGGTCACATTTCGATGTTGTGGAAAAAAACCTATATGACGATATAAAGTCAGTTGTCTAAATAAATATAAATCGTCGCTGTTTCTTGGATAGTGCACTTTACTGTTTATATCGAGTGTGTGATATAATATCATGTACACTTTATATAGTAAACTGTCTAATTTCACTCAGTCATGGAGATCAGATTCAGATTCAGATTTATTTCCAGATTCTGTAAAGTCTACATGTACAGGAATGTGTCTCGGTGTTGGTGCATAGTAAAAATAAAGAAGAAGCATAAATATAATGAACAGAGGAAATATAAATAACAGCATGAATTGTACATTATTGAAGGGTGTGTAAAGTGGCCAGTGCAAATATTCAATAAATATATTAAAAATATATCAATTGAAAGAAAAAATTAACTGTACATTAGTGCAGGATATACAATAGTGGACCTGTGCTCCCAACTGGAGTAAGAAAGGAGCGTTATAACAGTCAGACTTGTGAACATTAATCTGAACGGTATGTGGGGTAGTTTATTAATACTTTAGTTAGTTTAGGGGTAGTTTATTAATAGTTTTAGTTGTCCTAAATTCTTAAAATTGTAGCTGCAGGTTGTTCTTGCTGCACCAGGTCACCAGGTGGTTAATCTAGGGTTAGGGTTAGGATTGTGATGGTCTCACACACTAACTGAAATCAGCTCACGAAAACAAGACATTTGGTGACTGAGCTCTGTGTTTTAATGCTACGTGTCACTCGGTGACACATAAACATCTGGAATGATTGACATTTATGAACTGACCTCCTGGAAGCTCCACCCCCTTCTCATAATCTCACCATAGTCATGCTTTACTTTGTTTTCTTGCTGGAAAGATTCACAGCCTCTGCGTCCTTTCTTTCTGTAAGGGTCATTGGAGCGGGATGCAACAAAAATTCAACAAAAGGCTTAAAATCTTTGGCCTAATAAAAGTGAGAAGTGTAACAGTAACACTAACACTAACAGTTTGTAATTGTAATTTGTGTTTGCTCTCCATCAGCTGTGCTCCAGAGTCCTGAGTCTAAGTACCAGATCAAAACCTTAGGGTTATTTATTTTAAAAGCCACTAAGGAATAAGGTTATTCTTCTGGTTTTTGAATTTTCTTGGTCCTGCTCGTACCAGTGCCCAGACAATTGATTTGATTTCCACGTGTTGAGAAGCTAAACAGTGATTGTGTTTAGTTGAATAAACTTGGCTGCTGATCAGCTGGAGGAACGTGTGGGTCTGAGCTGTGGCTGATCCTCCATGCTGGACACACTGCTTAGTGCTTTCCCCTTCGACTGGCACCCCTCTGACAGTGCTTGGTGGATTTCAACCTCCCCCTGACAAGCTTCAATATTCTTCCCTACTTTCTCTTCAATAGCAGCCTTCCCACCCACAAGGGAGGAAATGTCCTGGACCTGGTCTTCACCCATCCTTCACCAGCAGACATGACTGCTACCCCACTTAACATCTCTGACCATCACCTGGTATCTTTCACTATCACTCTCACTATCCTACCTAAATCCAACCTTCAGCAGTAATTGAAGAGACCTAAGATCAGCAGAGAGAAAGTTGAAGAAATCACAACTCGACACTGATCTTGCCTCTTACCGTACACTCCTGGCCAAGTTCTGCTAACACCTCCTTCTACAGGGAAAAGCTTGAAGCTTCTGCACAAGACCCTCGTAAGCCCTTTTGTCTTTCTCTGAGAAACTACATGCTGTTAGATCGGACAGGTTGTCATCTGTCCTCATCCTCCTCGACCTCTCGGCAGCATTTGATACGGTCGACCACAAGACTCTCTTGTCCACTCTCAGGAATCTTGGAATTGGCGGATCAGCATGGGAATGGTTTGCTTGCTACCTGGAGGGCTGCTCTTATCAGGTAACATGGAGGGGAGTGACCTCATTCCCAGGTGATTCATCTGCAGGTCAGGATCTTTCAATATCCCTACACAATGATCTGATCTCCCCTTCAGACACAGCTCACAACCTTGAGGTAATCATGGACAATCATCTGTCCTTCTCCTCACATGGTGTTAATGTGACACGTTCTTGTCGGTTTCTTCTCTTGAACATCAGAAGGATTCGGTCATATTTGACCACACAGTCTGCTCAGGTGCTTGTTCAATCTTTTGTCATTTCAACACTGGCAGGTCTACCTATGAACCTTTGTCTAAGTTCTCCACACCACCACGCTGCTGCGCTCCCTCCACTGGCTCCTGGCAGCTGCACACATCAGATTCAAAACACTGATGCTTACCTACAAAGCCAACAGTGGACCAGCTCCGTCTTACCTCAACGCTCTCTTCACTCCTCACACTGCACCTCACACCCTGAAGAGAAACTGAACAGTGTTTTAGGCTCTCGGTATCTTAAGTCTTGTAACCTACTGAAGCTGAATGAATGTATTCAAAGACAGATTTAAAAGCCGTTTTGTACACTTTGCTGTGGATAAGGACGTCTGCTAAATCATGTAAATGTAAAATACTGATCCCGCAGGTGTTGGAGAAGGTGTTGGTGGGGTTCAGTGGAGATTAGGAACTTGCTGTAGTGCAACACTACTTATTTACTCGAGTCACTTTTCTACAGGGTTTGTTTTTAACTTTGTCAGAATATCCAGAAATTTTAGCTAGAGCTTCTACATAAATACAATGATTGTCTCCAAACCAGTTCCTCAGACCAATCCTGTGTTAGTTAGTTCTTACCTCCAATTAATTTCTAGTTTCTGTTTCCTGCAAGACAAACGTACAGCTGTGTTTTCATCTTATCCTGTCATGCCATTTCTGCCATTCTTAATTCATATAATGTATTTCATGAATATTGTTGGAGATGTGAAAGAATATCTGACTTGTGTTCATCCCTGTGACCGTGAAATAAAACCCTGATGTAAATATTGACCCTCACAACAAACACCTTCCTCCCCATGTGTCCTGCGTTGACTAAACACAGTCCTGTCCCATCCTTAGTGCCTCATTCTTTCCACTTTTTGTAACTCCCTGTACTGCTCCTAATGCCCTCATTTCACCTGTTGGGGTTGTCATGGCAACATGTTGAGAAGTTCAGTCAAGACAACCTTTGTCTGGGAGATGAACATCACTGCAGGGGGGGTCAGTGTCTCAAATGGACAGACCACATGAAGATCTCTTCTGACCGCTTGATCTGTCAGCAATATCCAAGTTATCTTTATAAAATAGTAAAGAAACATTCAGAGGCAAATGTCCCAGCTCATAGGAGTGTGGGTGGAGCTCAGGTGTGGTGAGTTTGCCTGAATTTAACTGTGCTCTGTAAGTCCACGCAGCAGTCATTAATACTGATGTCCCTCTGTGTTTGTGTCTCTACAGCTGGCCATGTCTCCATCAGGTAAGCAGACTGCTTAAAGTTGTCTTCTCTCATCATGGATTTGCTAGTGTGATATGTTTATCTTTAGAGGCGTGTGGCCAAAATAAAAGTAGCTTGTTGAATGAATGGTGTGTTGTATTTGAGATGGTGGAGCCTGCGTTTGGTTTGACTGCTCTGTATAACCGTTTACCTAACACAAACCCTGCTAGTGACGCAGCGTTAATATGAAACTGTCAGTGTGTTCAGTTAGCTGACTAGCTTAGTTAATGACATACACAGTATTAGCTAACTACCAAGCTAGCAAGGCAAGAGAACATGTTATAATATTAGCCCAAGTACAGAGTTAGTGGTTGTTCAGGACATTAAGTCATTTTAATAACAATCTGAGCAAGAGTTTGTTCTTTGGTTCTTTCTGTCAGTGGTTGGAGACGAGGCCAAGCAGGCAGCAGTGTCCTGTGTGCAAAGCAGGAATCAGCAGAGATAAAGTCATTCCTCTGTACGGCCGCGGCAGCACCAGCCAGGAGGACCCCAGGTACGATGTCATCATATACCCACCTGAGCTGATCTGAAATACTTCCTCTGTTAATGATGCGTTAATGGCGTCATATATTCACATCATTCCATGACTCTATCGTGTGTGTGTGTGTGTGTGTGTGTGTGTGTGTGTGTGTGTGTGTGTGTTACAGATTAAAAACTCCACCTCGACCTCAGGGACAGAGAACAGAGCCTGAGAGCAGAGGGGTGAGTCTTAGTGTACAGGGGGCCAGTGGAAATATGGAGAAGGTGGGGTTAAAATCATCAGTACTAATACGTGTGTGTGTGTGTGTGTGTGTGTGTGTGTGTGTGTGTGTGTGTGTGTGTGTGTGTGTGTGTGTTAATTTTTTTTTTTATTTTTTTTATATTAGAGAACAGTGTGTATTAATAAAAA
>JAOTRN010000009.1:18497290-18509940 GCA_028566695.1 Bagroides melapterus
CCTTTTGAGTCTGGTTCCTCTCAAGGTTTCTTCCTCTTCCATCTAAGGGAGTTTTTCCTCACCACAGTCACCTCAGATGTGCTCAATGGGGATAAGTACAAACACACTAAATAGATTGCTATTAATCTTGAATTTTTGTATTTCCTAGCTTAATATTTTGAGACAATGTCCATTGTTAAAAGCACTATACAAATAAAATTGAACTGAATCGAATTGAATGTTGCTCGTTCTTGAATCAGCATTTCAAGGCAGCTATAATTAATATTTTGTCACTTTTTTAAGCAACTTTACAAATCTTCTACACGAGGTTCAGAGATGAAAGCCGCCAAAGCAAAAAGTGCAGATTCGATACGTTAACGATTCTATTTTTTTTCCAGTGAAGATGAATTGCGCTGGTTGAAGTGAAGCGTCGAGCCTCTATTCATTATTTGATTTAGAGAACAAAAGCTGGGCGGATGAGAAAAAAACAAAAACTGTAATTCAAACCATATTCACACACACACACACACACAATACAGAATACAGCACATGGTCATAAGGAAGGAGATATGTATCATGGCTGGAGATATAGCACAGAAAAGCTGTGTTTAGATATAAAAAACATCTGTATAGATGTAAATCTATGTGGGGTTTAGAAACTGCCATAAACACAACCAACATGTAATGATCAACAAGAGAAATAATAATAATAAATCAAAAATAAGTAATAAATTTTAGTTTATTGGAAGAGAATAAACAAAATGTTTATAGTGCATTACAGAAATTCACCTTTTTTTGTTACAGATAGAAAAGCTTAGGAGAAATAAACTTTTTACTTTTGGATTAGTAAACACTTAAATGGAATAAAAAGCTGAATCAAACAAAATGTAAAAAGAAAAAACACAAACAAAGCAAAAGTAACACTGTCATTGCGTGTAACATAACAGTTCCTTCTGCTTCACACCCATCTAACACGGCGGTCTCGGACTCAAACTCCCAGCAGCCATCAGCACACCGGCGCTCTCACTCGCCGATCACGTTCACCTGTTACTGAGTGTGTTAGACTGTAACTCACTCTATTACAACATCGTGTGCTCTGTTGTTCACCAGGAGGTACAGAGTCATATGTCGAATCACTTTTTACTCCCTGCTTTTGATCTTGTCCTGTTGTTCCGGTTTTCTCTTTATTTATTTCTCTTTGTTTGCCGTTGCTTGACCTTGGATTGTGTTGACTCTTGTGTTTGGCTCGTGATTTGTAAATTCGTTCAAAAGGTTTTTTGTTGTTCCTATTTTCATGACTTATTTGTCTGTTGTGATTTTTTTTTGTGTGTGTGTGTGACTGTGTGTGACGCTTCTGTTCGCTTCATCCGTCTGTGTGTTCAGTCTGATCGCACCCTGTCACCTGCGTGTGTCATCAAACATCTCCTGTACTTGGATCCAACCTTGATTTTTAATAAAAAAAAAAGTTTATATGGTGCTTTTAATGAGAATTTCTGAACTTTGAGGATAATTGGGCCTCAGTTTTCAGGAGCCATTTATACAAGTTAAACTGGGATTAAACATGAAAATCCAGTTAGGTTGAAAAAAAAAGTTCGTATCCGTTCATATTCTAGGTGTCTTGAGTTGTGTATGTATGAAGTTAATGGGTATGTGGGTTAATGTGAATTCGCACAATTTAGCACAAGAAAATATCAGTGAAAGGATTAGAAAGAAATCAGTGAAACATAATATTCCTTAAATAGAAACAAAATGTGGCCAAAATTTAATTAGGACAAAAGTAATGGAAAGTGAAGGAGGACGTTTGCTGAGCTGCATTATTAAAATATTAAATCTTTATATGCTGTGATTAAGGAGCGCTCTTTTCCCTGTTTAATTATTGTTTTTTAGAACATTTATGGCTGATTAGATGATTTACTTGATTAGATGATCAATACTGTATGTACTTGATTACAAGGTAACTCAGACTTTTTTTTGACACTAAACGTTTGGTAAGATCGACCTTCCTTCGACTCAGAGCTCCGACGATAAAGCAGGGAACGTTGTTGTTGTTGTAGCTAATCGAGAGTCACGGCTTCCTGATAGAGCGTCTCGTCGATGCCTGAATTCAAGAGACTCGTCAGGAGCTTCCAAGATTTCTGGAGAGTCTGTAGGTCCAGTGGGTGCATCATTGTGTCTATGTCCAGGTTCTCAGGAGTGACAGACGACACGGGCTCGTCCGTCGTATTGACCTGCGGATAAAATTCAATTATGCTGATTATGTTTCCTGCTCTTCACTTTAAAAATAACTGCATCTATTGCAAATATCATTCCTGAGAATCCAATTTATTTGGGGGAACTGAATTCTCGATTCTGATTGGCCAGAATTTGAACAGAAGCTTTGACAGTATATATCACAGGTTTATATTGATGCACTCTTGACATTTTTCCAGAAAAAATGTTTATTAAATGTTTTATTTTGAAAGAAATCTCCAGTCTGAGCACTTTGTGATAGTCAGAGGTCAAACTAAATCCCCAACATGGGAAAGTCTTTAAGATGGAAGTGTTTTTTGTCATATTGAAAAAGACACACTGGAGATAGAACATTGGGTCCTTAGAAAATCTTCTGTTTTTGAAAGATTTACATAGAACCCGGGAAACTTAGGTTCCTCTGAATATAGAGACATGAGAATATAGAATCCTGGGAATACATAGCAAGGAAAACATAGGAGTATCCGAATATAGAAGCCTGGAAATCTTTATCATTGGGAATTATTTCCTAGGAAAATATAGAATCTTGGGAATGTTGTCTCCTGGTAAAATAAAGTATTGGGACCATAGGGCCCTGGAATTCATACATCATACATGCCTGGGATGAGTCTTGGGAATGTGAGAGAAGATAGTATTGGAAACATTGGGAAATTAGGTCCTGGGAATATATAGAGTATTGGGAATGTGGAATCCTGGTAAAAGAGGGAACTGGGGACCATTGACCTGACAATATTTAGTGTCCTGGGAATACAAAACCCTGGTTAAGTAGACTATTGGGAAATTAGGGCCCTGGGATATACAGAATAGAGTCATTGGAAATTGGGTTCTAGGATTTGTAGAATATTGGCAACATGGGACCAAGGGATTTATAGAGTCATCTGAAATTAGGACCCTGGGATAATTAATCATGGAAACACAGGCTGCAGGAAATATAGGGTCCTTAATGATTCCCCAAAACTGTGCCCTACTTCAGAAATGATTTTAAATGATTACAGCAGAAGTCAGCCTTCATCCTGACTCGGCGTACCTGTTCTCCGCTCTCGTTCTTCGGCATGCTCTTCTTCTTGTCTTTGCATCGCTTGTTCTGGAACCAGATGCGGATGACCCGTGAGCTCAACCCTGTCATCTCCATCAGCCGTTCTTTCAGACTAGCGTCAGGACGCGGGTTCACGCTGTAGCATGTGAGCAGCACGTGTAACTGAGACTTGCTGAGTGCCGTCCTCACACGTACAGTCTTCTCAGGCTTGATGGGCGCAGCCGACCATCCAGATTCCCCTTCTCCGCCCGAGCAGGAAGCGTCTGCATGAAATACACAGTGATAAAAAAAAGATTACATCCACTGAGTCAAAGGTGAAAGCAATAGCAGAAAACAATTTGTTGCTGTGCTGGTTTATAAACACGCCTCTTCAAATGGTTTGGATGTTTACCTGCTCCTTCATCACACCTGTCCAGGTCAGTCACATGTACTGAGTCACGTGTAGGTGTTATTAATCCGTGACTGGAGTTTTTATGACCAGTGCAGTGCAGGAAGCCATCCCGGATTGTAAACTCATCTCCGGGCTGCAGCTGCCGATCGCAGCGCTCACAGCGGAAACACCGCACATGATAGACGTTAACTCCTGCACGCATGACGTAATCGTGACCGCTGAAAGACTTTAGACAGTTTGCACATTTGATGGCGTATAATCTGAAAAACAAGTTTCATTTCAGTACAAATCATTTGGATTTAATGTAAGAACATCACAGGTACAAATGACGCTAAAGGTCCTGTGACAGAACTTGTAACTTTCACAAATGTAGCTGCATGATTAGTTCATATAATTCAGGTGTTAGTGCAGGATTATTTATGTCATGTTTTTTAACATGTTAATGCATAATGAAAAAAAAGTAAATTCATTTATATTATCTGTAAATTATACAATATCGAGAGGTCACATGGGTTAAGTGACTTTGTGTCCTCCATCATTCTTGGTGATTTATTTACAGCGCTGAATACACTCTACACACTCTCTTAATACACTCTACCTCTTAATTAGATACATAAATAAATAACTGACAATACATTAGCACTAGCTGGTTATTAAATCTTCTTTATTGGTTATTGATCTTCTCTGTTCCAGCAGCTGATGCTATTGAATTCCCAGTGAGTCACCAATGTGTTAGAGTCGTTCAGCTCCCAAATGACTCACTGTATTTATTTATTTATTTATTTATTTATTTGTAATTAAACCATAAAAGGTCTGTGATATCATAACCGATGATTGTTCCTCTTTGCCTATTTAGCTAAAATCGTTCATGAGTCTCAAACATCTGATTTACAAAATAACATCGAATTAATTAGTAATAATAAAAAAAAGATTCTACTTGAATAATCGTTAATCAGCAAGACTAAAAAATTATGCTAAAATTACACTGCAAGCGTGACGAGATTCCTACATAACAATGTGACTCAGCTGTCACCTGTCGAGTCGACTCCTTGTTGAACGACACATCCGGTATGAAGCCTACAGACTACACGCTCGTGTATTTTTTCCTCGATGACCACGATCATGTACACATTAAAAAGGTGATTGAAGGTGATTAAGTACCTGATATAATCGTCTTTACACAGGGGTTTTCCGTCTTTAATGAAGCAGGTGTGTGACTCGTCTAGGTTTTGCTGACACTCCACACACTTAAGGCACGCTACATGCCAGCGCAGGTCAGGAAACACACTCAACACGAAGCGGTCGCGGATCTCAAGCCCACAGCCAACACAGAACGAGAGGACGCCTTTTTCTTCTGGGTACATCACAGGACATAAAAGCTCCACTTATTATTTGTTATAACATGAGTATCGATGCCCTTGTTCTAATACATTACAGTTTCTGTAGGAACAAATATACTCACGTACAAGTGGGGGGTTAAGAGTTAAGGAATTATTTGCTTGACACTTTACACCTGTAGGTGGCGGTAAGGCAACAATCTGCTATTTGCCAACTGCCTTAAAACTAAAGAAGAAGAGCAGCAGTTGTTTGGATATGTACCTAAAGCTCGTTTGCCAACTGCTATAAACCATTAAAGAAGAAGAAGAAGAAGGAGAAGCTGTTTTCTGTCGCGGTTTTTTGTTCTAGCCCGTATTTTGTTGTCTTTACTCTTATTTGTGTGTGTAAATGACGGTGTGTAGTTACTTTCTCGAGGGAAGATGTCGTTACGGGGACAAATGCTGGAACGAACACCCGAGAGGAGGGAGAAATCAAACTAACCGCGGTGGTGGAGGTCAGTGAGCTGGTTGAATATTCTTTTTACTTTCGAAGCACTTATTACGGCTAGTAATGATAAAAAAAACGAAGCTCTGTTTCTGTATGTTTTGGGAAGAGTTCATCAGTCGCAGCGTTTCCGCACATTCCACATTACTGACACCTGGCGGCCAGATGGGTGAATTGCAGCTGCTAGGGTGGAGACTGAGAGCTGCTGATTGTTTAAAATACAGCTAAGATTGATTTACAGTGAAGTTATAAAATAAATAAATAGTCAGAAAGAAAACTGTAATATGGGGTAATAATAATAGTTTAAGTAAAATAAATAAATTTTAAGAGATAAGTCAGTAGAAATGCTTCCAAGGAACAGGAATGAATGTGTGACAGTTCATGATAATACTGCAGAATGTTAAAGTGCTGCAAACCAGTGTGTTAAACTGGTAACTAATAATCAGCTCTCAGTAAACTGTTAGACATTGTCACCTCACTAGTGTG
Source organism: Bagroides melapterus (assembly GCA_028566695.1). Taxonomy (NCBI): domain Eukaryota; kingdom Metazoa; phylum Chordata; class Actinopteri; order Siluriformes; family Bagridae; genus Bagroides; species Bagroides melapterus. The sequence goes on from JAOTRN010000009.1 coordinate 18,503,251, forward strand.
GAAGTTAACAGAGTTTAGTGTGGTTGTGGTGAGTTGTGTTGTGCCGTACGGTGACGTGTTTACAGCAGCAGTGTGCTAGTACAGGTACAGAAGTGTTAAAGTGAGGAGAGGGTGGAGTAAGGAGCATCATCCAGTTAAATACTGAACAGGCAGGTAGTTATAGAATTGTAATCTGTGTTTTGTCAGGTAGCTGACACCCCTGTTGACCTGATGTTTAATGGTACATTCCTGTTTTGCAGGGTCAGTAAACCGGGTGTGGGTGAATCCATCTCAGCGTTCGGGTGGAGGTGTGGTCCAGCCCTCATCTTTTTATCGTGGAGGAGGGGAGTGGGGCAGAGGGAACAGCGGAACAGGGAGAGATGACCGGAGTTCTAACTTCAGCTATACTTCACAGAACCGGTTCTCCACCCTGAGCAACATACAGGACGGATACGGGAGAACCGGAGGAGGAGCAGTGGGAGGTGGAGATGACACAGATAAACAGCTGTGAGTGATGGAGAGTCAGTCTGTATCTGTATATCTGACTTCATTTCCAAAAGATGCTGTTTTAGTGGAAAAAAGGGTGTGAGAGAGATGTGATATGAACTTCCTGTTTGATTGACAGAGACATGATTCAGAAGGACATGGAGGTGTGGCAGAGCTCAGGACAGTGGCTCTTGTCCTGCTACGCTGTCCTCAAAGCCTCTATCACAGGTGTGTCACGGGCTCAGTGGAATAAATCATCAAGTATGGAGTGTGTGGTGTAACTATAGTTTGTGTGTGTGTGTGTGTGTGTGTGTGTGTAGGCTTTGTGGAGCTATCGCCAGAGGAGCTGAGAATGGAGTACTACACCAGCAGAGCTACAGGAGATGTACAGTCCTATGTAAGTGAAACGTTCTCCTCCCTGCTGTGTTTTGTTTCATCTCCTGTTATTAATTCGAAACTGATTTCTATTCAGTATTTCTACAGCACACAGATCCAGATGTTGTCAGGGTTATCACCACTGGCTCCCACTGATGTAATTCACACTCGTCACTGTGTTGCATGTCTCATTGTTTCAGGTGTATTTGATGTCCATCTGATGTGGGGTTTGATGGTTTAGTGGGTGTGATGAGTTGTGTTTATGGTTTAATATATCATTTAATATTTAGTCTCGTAGTGCACGTATTAATGCCCCAATCACTGTTGGGTGTGTAAACCCTCAGCTGCACACTCTGGATGGGTTTAGTGTCTGTTTCTCTGACAGACTTTGTGTCTGATGTATTTTAGTGTGTTTTGTGGTTCATTTTAAGGTTAATTCAGTCCAGCAGTTGGCCAATCAGTGGAGAGCCAGAGTTCAGGAACTAAGAACCATGAGTGCTAACACACGTACATCTGTGGTGAGAAATGAAATAACACTTAACACACATTCTCATCCTGACACGTGCTCTCTGAATCTGTGATTATTTATATTGTGTGTAAGACGTGTGGGTATACACGTGTTTATAATTCAGTGTTTTGGTTTCAAAGATAGCAGAGTTGAACAATCCAGGAGCACAGACACACTCAGGTGGAGGGCATTTCAGTTCTTCATCATCATCATCAACTGGGTTTGGATCTTCATCAACATCTGGGTTTGGATCTTCTTCATCAACTGCGTTTGGATCTTCATCAACATCTGGGTTTGGATCTTCATCAACATCTGGGTTTGGATCTTCTTCATCAACTGGGTTTGGATCTTCTTCAATATCTGAGTTTGGATCTTCTTCGGCATCTGGTTTTGGATCTTCATCAACATCTGGTTTTGGATCTTCTTCAGCATCTGGGTTTGGATCTTCTTCGACATCTGGGTTTGGTTCATCTTCTTCTGGGATTCGAGAAGGAGGTGTGTGAACTGTAAAAGTCTAATACCACTGTATGTAATCAGACAGACGTTTCCTCTTCAAGAAGGTTGTTCCTGCCCCAGTCCCACTCTAACCAATCAGACCTCAGTTCCCTCCTTAATGCCCCTGAAGTTATAAAGAACACAGTTTGCTTACTGCTGGAAATCAGAGATTGTTTATGTAACTGATTCATTGTTGCAGAACTTTACGGATAGTTTTTAAATAGACGTAAATAAAATAAAATAAATGTAAGTAAACATATTAAAACTTGTTTTTATTTCTTTCTCAGGACTTGGCTCTAGTGTTCAAAGTAGTGCTGCTGAGTTTAGCTTCACTGCGTCTAATCCTGGGTTTGGCTCATCTGGGAGTCAGTCAGGTTCATCCCAGTTCAGCTCATCAGCTCCCTCTGCCTCCACCTTCTCCTTCACTGATCCTGCAGGAGCGACAGCCAGTAAAAGCTCCGCCGCGGGGTTCAGCTTCTCCTCTGGGTCTGCAGGAGGCTTCAGCGGCTCGTCTCCTGCTCCTGGTGGTGGGGGTTTTGGTAGTGGAGCGAGTGTGAGTGTGAGTGCAGAGGACAGGAAGAGTGGAGCAGACACCCTGTACACTCCTCTGAATGAACTCACACCAGACGAACTCAGAGAGTTCACTGCTAAACGATTCACACTGGGACAGATTCCTGTCAGACCGCCGCCCGCTGAGCTGCTCACTCTCTGACACTCAAATCTGTTCCTTTCCTTAAACTCTAAATGTGTCTGATGTGTAGTGAGGAATTTAGGCCCAGAGGAAATATGGACTAGAGGATTTATGAACTTTTAGAGAAGTTTCAAAAATAAATATATGTTTTCCTTCCTCTGATGTCATGTGGTCTTTATAGCAACTGACCAATCAGCAGCTTTGTTAGTGTCTGACTCTGAGGTAGCAGTCTAGCTCAAATTAATTGATGGCAGGAGTAGATACTAAAACAGTGACCATGCATAACAAATGTGTGTTCATTTATTATTATTTTTAATTAACTCTTTAGGTGATTTCTGGTTTAGGTCCAGAATTATTAAAATGACTTTTTATATCTCTTTTTTTTCAATAGATTTTTCTCCTTTTGACCTCCATCATTCACAAGCCCTTTTATACGTGGCTCTGGATAAGGCAGTCTCCCAAATGATGGAGATGTTGACCCTGAGTAAACTCTAACTGTGTTAAAGAGAGATCAGACGCATACTGATCAGTGATGATGGTGATGGAGACACACATAAAAAGATAATAGCCAAAATAAATGAGACTGTAGAAGACGACAAGCAGAATAGTTAATATAACATTAATACAAGACTAATACAGGACAAGTCATCAAAATATTCCAAACATGTTGAATTATAAAATAAAAATAAGAATATATCAAAGCTTTAATTTCAGGGCCGTTATAAGATTACATGTATTTTTCAGGGAAATTTGAGCATCCTTTAACCCTCGTATTGTCTTCAGGACAATTTGACCCGATTTAAAGATTTAATTTGTCATAACTTGGGTTTTCTTCTGTATACTTGCCTGAAAATGACAAGGATGGTTCCATACTATGTTCTTTGCAAGTTTAAAATTAATTATTAATGTTTTTGCTGAATTATGTGTTTATAAATAAATTTTATAGGGTCTGTGGGCCACATTTAATGATTCACTGGGTCACACACTTGTGTTTACCTGCGCAGTGAGCACACACACACACACACACACACACACACAAGCGCACAAAGTATGCTGCACATGATGAGTCCTATTCTCCATTGAAACAATGGAAAAGAAATAAAAATATTTTTTACACAGGTCTGTGTAATGAAGTAATGGCCCCATCTTTTAGGTAACAGTAAAAATTACAGATTTGACCTCTTCCCACAGATTAAAACATAAACAAGAATGTATGGTTTTTTTTTCATGTCAAGGGTTAAGAGTTGTGAAGCGCTTCAACCAATCACAGCGCTGCGTCACACTGGAGGAGAAAAGCTTCAACCTGATTGGTTGAGCTGTTGCTCCGCGGGAAGGAAAGAAAACGTGAGTCCGCCGTACGGAATTTCAGAAAAGTTTCGTTTTATTTATTTAGTGTTTGTGAAATAAAACGGAATAAAATGTCGGGTTACAGTTTGACTCGTGTGCTGGAAGTTCTGAGAGGTTTGTACGGGCGCGTGCAGACGTTAGAGGAGTTTAGTAATGGTGTGGAGTTTAGTGATGGACGGAAGCCGGTTTTACTGGAAGACTGTGACTCTGAGAGGTTTAAAGTTCTGACCAGGGGATTGATAGTGTGTATAGAGTCTCCTGTAACACACTGTCCCAGCTCTGCACAGGTACACACACACTCTCTGAGGAGAAACCGGAATTTAATTTTAAACAGAGGTCGTCGTGTGACATTTTTGTTTAAATGTTGTCTAAATGTCAGATATGTGATGAACCTCTGATGTTCTCCTTAGCTTGGCTCTCTGCCTGAGGTGTTAGCGTTTGTCCTGAACCGCATGAAGATGAAGAAGAAGAGAAACGTTCTAAGTTTTGGTTATCGCTCCTGCACCATTCGAGCTGATTCAGACCCGTTCAAGTTCCACGGCTCCATTTCTCAAAGCGCTGCTTTCATCTGTGGAAGTGCAGCCTGGGCAAAAATCAACCAGCGGCTCGGCACTGACCTCACCCAGTATCTGCTGACTCACTGTGCCATCTTTACCACAGCGCCCCCTAGCTGCCTGGTTCAGCTCTGTGGCGTTCCTGTGTACGATCTAGTACCTGTACACACCTGGTCTGGGTTCTTCCTTAACTCCTGTAACAAAACTGCCATATTGAACAGGAACCAAAGGACTGGCATAAAAAAACAGACTGGGATGAGGAAAGGAGTGAAAAGCAGAAGGAAAAGACAGGTGAATGCTAAAAACACAGTAAACACTAAAAATAGAAGGAGAGAAGAGGGAAAAGAAGGAGAGGAGAACATCATGGAGAGTAACCCTGCAAAACGAAGACGTATTGAGTTCATAAAGCAAGATAGTGACGTGGGAAGGTCCTGTATTGTTGAAAATATTTGTCCAGGCCAATCAGAGACACCTGATATTAGGCCCACCCCTACACATGGCCTCTCCAGTTGGAAGCCATGTGATCAACCCCCACCCCGCCCATCTCACTGTTTCATCAGTGTACTGAACATGCTGTATGGTGGCCATGGCATGAAGGGCTTCCTGTTGAACAGGAAGTTGTCTGGTCAAGTGGGTGGAACCAGAAGGATCCAAGGGGCAGATGTTATCAGGATGGTGTTTTGTCTTAAAGAGAAAGCTCCACAGTCAGGGTCAACATCACAAAAACAAAAGCTACCTAAGCGTTTTTTTGCCATGGTCCCAATCTTCACTTTACTGCTGCAGCGTCACAGGAAGTGCCACTACCTTCACTTCCTGTCTCAGAAGTGTGCAACTAGCAAAGGCAAAGGGGACATGGCATCTCTTTTGTCTTCTCATTGCTCGTCCTACAGAGTGTATCTGTTCGTGAGGGAGTGTGTGCGCTTTGTTATTCCAGATGAACTCTGGGGTTCTCACCACAACATGCTACACTTCCTGTCCAGAGTGAAGCACTTCCTGCGACTGGGGAAGTTTGAAAAACTCTCGTTGGCTCAGATCATGTGGAAGATCAGAGTGACTGACTGCCATTGGCTGGGACATAAAAAACGTGAGTCCTAAAAGGCGTGTTCTTGTTTGAAACGTTTTCTAAGAGAGTTTGACAGTGATGTGAGGTTACTAAATAATGTTTAGAAAGTTGATCTCTAGCTGTTCTTATTGTTCTGTATTCTAACCCAAAGTAAACCATGGCATCACCTTATTCATGATCTCTTCTTTGATAAAGAGGATAAATTTTACTTTAGATCTTTCCAGAATTAGGTTCTATTGAAGTTCTTGTTTGTCCTGTAGGTCACTGCCCAAGTGAGCATCGCTACAGAGAGTGGATTTTTGGACAGTTTTTGCTCTGGATGCTTAAGGACTTTGTGATGGGTCTTATTAAGTCTTTATTTTACGTCACAGAGAGTGTTGGTCATAAGCATGCGCTGAGATTCTACAGAAGACACATCTGGAGCAGACTACAGGGCCAGGTCTTCAGGTACAGATCCATCATCACTAGGCTTGGAATCAGATGATTATTGCATTTAATGAGTCATTTTCTTATATAAATATAGGCTGATACAGTGATCAGTAAAAGTACAACAAAGATGTTCATGTCTAATATTATACCCACCAGTGTCATATCAGGAAGAGCCACTAGATGGAGCAGTGTTACATATTAGAGCTGTAACGGACAGTAATTATACGTATCTACAGGAGTGATTCTTTCCTCAGCTACTGTCTGCGTTTTTTTTTTTTTTTTGCATCCAGTAGTGTCATGTTCATAAGGAATCAGAGTTAGCCTGCTCCTAATGGAAAGTGAGGTGTGAGAACATGTGCCCATGTTACTGATACTTTGGATGCTACAAATATTATGATATTTCTGAACACAGTTATCGTCATGTTATGTACCAGTTCTGATCTTCAGTTCAGGAATTGCTTTGCATTGTGGGTCATTTTTTAGGGAGCATCTTTCTAAAGGCCAATGGAAAGAGCTGAGTCCTGCAGAGGTGGCATCATTACCCAAGAACACTGTAACATCCCGCATTAGATTTATCCCAAAATCTAATGGTATGCGTCCAATCACACGCTTAATCAGAACTGCAGCAGCGATGCAGGTGTGTCACACTAATGTGTGTGTGGTTCAGTAGTTGTGTTTGTGTGTGTGTGTGTGTGTGTGTGGGTGGGTGTATGTGTGGGTGGGTGGGTGTGTGTGTGGGTGGGTGGTTGGTTGGTTGGTTCAG
>JAOTRN010000009.1:18584032-18594928 GCA_028566695.1 Bagroides melapterus
CACACACACTCTCCCCCTCACCCTTCTCTCTCTCTCTCTCTCACACACACAGTCTCCCCCTCACCCTTCTCTCTCTCTCTCTCTCCTTACAGTACTGTATGAAATTCTGAATGTTCTTTGATTGACTGTCTCTCTCTCTTCAGACCTAGTTGAGGCTGCAGTAGATGATGCACCTGAGGCAGGTGTGTGTCCACTATGAGCATGGCCACTGAGCCCGCCCATTTTTACTGACTCACTAATGAGCTTGCCTGCTATTGGCTGTCACAGCTGAACTAACGGCTAAGCACTTTGACTTTTATTTAACCATGACACACTGCATAAGCTGTTTGTTTATGTTTTAATGTTGATGCTAACGTAGCATAATGTTAATTCATATGAGTTACATTAGCAACCATATTGACTCTGATCTTTCCATCGTTTCTGAAATAGCTGATTTCTTTTTGATTTATTTTTTTATTGCCTGAGAGTCCAGTGGAGCTTGGACACTGCTTTTCCTTTCAGTTTTTCACCTTCCTTTTGGCATTTTTCTTGTGTTAATGTGGTCTGTTTTAATGGTCACCCCATCTGCTTCACCTGCTGGGAACTGCACTCTGGGGATCACTGATGTGGGGTCATGGGAAGAGCCAAACAGGAAGTGGGAAGTGTTGATATTGGAAGCGGGGCCTTTACTGTTGATTAGGATGCTGCACTTAAAAATAATTCAAAATACTGAAGCTTCTGTATCATCAGTTTGCCATGGACTCAAATTTATTTATTCCTGAACCTGAATTAATGTGTTCAAAGACAGACTTAAAAGTAAAGCGTCTGCCAAATGATGTAAATGTATTTCTAGTGAAATACAAATGACGGATCACTTATCATCCCTAAAGATTGTAATGTTAATCATATGGTACACCAACATCTATCTAATTAAAGATTTAATTCAAAGTGTTCAGGTAGTGCACTATTAGATTTACCTCCTCAAACTGCCCCAGAGCAGTACAGCACTGATACACCTCACCAGTCTCTGTACCAGTGCATGAGAAACTGGATAATAACAAAACCCCTTAACATTAATGTTAAGTTGTGTTATGTAATTATGCAGATGTCATATACAATATGGATTAATGTGGTTAAAAGAAAACGACTGATGTAATAAATTCTCATAATGTGAAAATTTAGATAAGATCATGAGCAGTATCCAGTTTCAGCTGAAGAAACTCCAACACGAGCCACTTTGTAATGAACTTCTCACTGACCTTCATCTATGGGAGCTCATGTAGACCTCGACTGTAAAATACTGCTCTTCATAATGAAGTGAATGTTCTAGAGAACACAGGAACCATGTAATATATAGTGGATGTGTTTGTGCAAGTAGCCCATTAAAGATATCTGACTCATTTTTAAGATGCAGCATTCTCCCTTCTCACCCTCTCCATAGACAGAGAATTCCTGTCCAGTTACATCCGTGTGTGATTGGGTTTGTGTTTAGGACTTCTGGAGGAGACCGAAAAACTGTTGCAGGAGAAGGTTGATGTTCAGCGTCAGGCCCAGAAGGATTACGCAGAGCTTCTGGGGCAGGTGAAGCAGTTAGAGATGGAGCTTGAGCAGCAGGTGAGAGCCATGACCAATCTGGAGACGACTCATCTGTCCGAGAACACTGACCTCCGTCAGCAGATCCATGCTCTTGAGAAACAGCTGGAGAATAATCGCCGCTTTCTGGATGTGAGTTCAGTGACATTATGATATGAGGTTCTAAACACATCTTTCACTATTTTGTGTACACACACTCAACCTTTGACCATTTCAACTTCAGTATTGTCCTTTCTTAAGCTTTGACCTATTTGATCTTTTGACCACTGGTGAACTTTGACCTTTCAGGAGCAGGCTGCAGACAGAGAGCATGAACGAGATGTGTTTCAGCAGGAGATTCAGAAACTGGAGCAGCAGCTGAAGAGCAGCAGTAAGCCTCAGGCTGACCATAGAGAGGTACAGCATTAATTTACCCCAAGATTTACCCCAGTAACCATTAACCCATGACCCATTTGCCTCCTGAACTGATTTCCTATCATATTTGCCTTATCAAACTTGCCATAAGAGAGGTCCCCCACCAATCTACACTAATAATCCAATTAGATCATTTTTTTGCCCCAGATATCTCACTATTAACCTTTTACACCACTAACGTACCCTGATAAAATTACAAACTCATTTCCCCATCTACCCCGACCCCACCTTCTATTTTATGGAGCAACCCTGCTGTTCCTCCTTGGTTTTAGTTTAAGCTGTAGGTTTTGCACCAAGAGCAGAAATTCACCACACCTTCCACCTGTTTCTGCCCCAAGAGAACTGAGCACTGCAGATTCTGTTACCATAAACAATACAGAATCTAGAGCAGGACCTGCTCACAGTACAGACAACAGGAAATATAACCTACCCTCTTCCTCAGGGGTAAATAAACCCTGCCCTCTTTTTAGGGGTAAATTTCAACTGTTCTGTTTCTTATGCAGTACAAAGAATGATGGAGAAGTTTTGTTCCAGCTGCTGGGTGATGATGTCATTGCAGGTGTTATAGTCATTGACCAGCAGTTTAGTCAAAAACCTACCATACACTCATTATTAATCACACTATAATAATATTTTTCCTTCTTCCTCTCCTTCCTTCATTCTCTTTTTCTTCATACAATCTTTCTTACATTTTTTCCTTCTTTCTCTTCTCTCTCAAATTCTATATTTCTTTCTTCTATCCTAATTCTTCTAATTCTCTTTCTCATCCTCACTAACCCCCTCCTGTTTCTCTGTCTAACTCATCTTTTGTTCTCTTTCATATCTGTCTTTACTCTGTCTTCTTCCCTCCATGTCTCTTGTAACATCTCTCTCTCTCTCTCTCTCTCACACACACTCTCTCTCTCTCTCTCTCACCCCCCTCTCTCTCTCACTCCCCCCCCTCTCTCTCTCTCTCTCTCTCTCTCTCTCTCTCTCTCTCTCTCTCTCTCTCTCTCTCTCTCTCCCTGTCTCTGCCCCTCCCCCCTCAGGTGGAGGAGCTGAGCGTGGCCCTGCAGGAGAAAGCTGATTGGTGCAGTGAGCTTTTGTTGCGAGTGGAGCAGCTGCAGAGGGATGTGCAGGAGCGTGACGAGGAGATTGAAAGGCAGGAGGAGCGTGTGAGGGTGCTGGAGGAGGTGCTCGTATCCCACGACAACCATGACATCACACTAGCCAGGGTGAGCATTTTAGCACTGCAGTCCTAGCTTCAGCTATTATCATCATCATTGACCTTATGGCTTCACTGTTACTATGACAACTGTGTGCGTGTGTGTGTGTGCGCCTATGTGTGTGCGCCTGTGCGTGTGTGCGTGCGTGCGTGCATGCATGTGTGTGTGTGTGTGTGTGTGTGTGTGTGTGTGTGTGTTTTCATGCTTACAGGAGGATAGTAAGCAGTATGCTTCCATGGCAGGCGGGGCTGATGCCACCCTGGAGACTTTACTCCAGACAGAGAGAGAGGCGCTGGACAGGAAAGAAAAAGAGGTACTTCCTGTCACATGGTTCATCTGGTGTGTGCGCTAGCAGTTGAGGGGTTAGTGTGTTTACAGTAGGTATGCTCCTCTGATTTTACTGTGACCACTGTAGATTGTGAACCTGGAGGAGCAGTTGGAGCAGTTCAGAGATGAGCTCCAGAACAAGAGTGAGGAGGTTCAGCAGCTCCACATGCAGCTGGAGATCCAGAGGAAGGAGATTAGCACTCAACAGCAGGATCTTCAGGCTCACACCAGCTTACAGGCGGTGAGATGATCGTAATAATAATAATAACAAAAATAATAATAACAACAATAATAACATCAACAACAATAATAACAACAACAATAACAACAATAATAATAATACATTTTATTTAAAGGCACCTTTCAGCTCATTCAAGCTCACTATACAAATAAATACAAAAATAAATAAACAGTAAACAACATCCATCAAAGGGGAAAAAATATTTAACATTTCACATAGAGGAGATTTAAGTGCAGCCTGTGGTGAAGATGTGCTTCTATAAATAATACAGTAATGATACAGAGCATGAAGAGTTTTTCAGCTAAAAGTGTGTGTTGATTTGTATGAAGAGAAAGTGCTGAGATTTTCTTATACTCACACAAACAGCTGCAGTGCTCAGGGTTCAGTCAGTGTGTGTGATCAGACATTTCACCTACGTTTCGACAAAAGCTAGCTACAGATTCTAGTTTAGGGGAAGTGGTAGCTAAGTGGTAGAAATGTTGTACTACTGATCAGAGGGTTGTTGAGGTTGGACTACCAATAAGTGTATGTTGTTGTGGATGAGGACGTCTTCCAAATGCTGTCAATGTGTACCAGATTCTACCTGATTCCATGAATCTACTTTCACTCAATGTTCTTTTGTTGAATTAGTTTTTTTTTCCTCAAGGTAACATCTTTACATTTTTATTATTTTCATTACTTAACCATCATAATAATCGATTGCTATTTGAGCATTATGTTAAAAAAAATAAAACAGCAGGTATGGAGATACAGCACACTTATCAGGGTTGAATTAAGGCAAGTCATGTGATGATGTTTAACTCTTGAAGGTCTTGGAGGAGAAGAACATGCAAATTGCTCTTCTTAATGAACAGATTGCTAAACTTCAGCGTTTGGAAACTACAAAGCCTGACGTCAAGGTAATAGCTTACACACATGCGCTGGAGGAACAGGCAGATATGTGTGTACCTGCTTGTGTGTGTATTTATTTTACCCTCTGCCTGGGTCCAGGGTTTTAAGTTCCAGTGGTGTTTTACTACAGTGTGGTTTTATTGTTCTCGTACTCAATTTTTTTCTACATATTTGTTTATATATTGTGATGTGTAGCAGAAATATCCAGTTTTTACTGAGTGCAAGTCTGAAACTTATTACAGAAAACGCACTTATTAAACCCTGGGAAATTTGTGTAACTCACAGGTCAATATTCTTTATGCATGCAAGACATTTCGATATTTGTTGTGCATTAACAGTCTGAATTCATACATTAAAAAACTGGACAAAACCTTTACACCTCGAAATAACCTCCTAACTGGATATTTGATGAGTTATTTGTGGTGACTGTTCTCACTAAATGTCTTCTAAAAAGCTTCTTTCAAACCTGTCTAATAAAAGGAAATGGATAAAGTGGCAAATTACACCCAGGTCCAAACAGACACATTTTTATAAACTTGCCTATTTGACTGAATTGTGACTTGATTATGTTAATTATAGTCCATAAATCTTTACACACGTTTGATCTTCAGTCATGTGATTGGCATTTGATTAAATATCTGAACCAAAATTTGAATCTAAAGAGGTTCTTTTATAACCTTTTAGATAATTGGAACTGGGTGCTAGTTGTCACTATTGAATGTTCCTGATCGTCGTTCATTCCTGACGTTCTTCATGGTTTATTCTCCCTCAGGAGGTGGAGGTAAAGAATGAGCTGGTGCATGAGCTTGAGTCTCAGGTTGAGTACCTCCGTGGTGAGCAGGATCGGCTAAAACGAGGCAGTGAGGAAGAAGTGGAGCAGCTAAATGCTGTAATTGAGAAACTCCAGCAGGAGCTTTCCAAAATTGAGCACAAACAAACTGCTGAGGAAGAGGAGGATGATGAGGAGGAAAACCAGCATGATGAACTGAAACAGAAGATGGACCACATCCAGAGAGAGTTAGACACCCTCAAGGAAGACCACTCCTTACTTCTCAGCAAATATGGATCCTTGCAAAAGGAGAGACAGACAAAAGAAGAAAAGGAGAAGAAGAATGAGATGCTTGTTCTTGAACTTGAAGACATGTTGAGGGAGAAGACTGCAGCATTAGTTGTTGCCCAAGTTCAGATTCAAGCTTTGGAAGAGAGTGCCACCTCCACAGTGACAACTTTAACACAGCGAGTGGAGCAGTTGGAGAAATACTTAGAAGAGAGAGAGGTGGAGCTGAGAGATTGTAGAGTAGAGATGGATGAAGCAAAATCTGAAGCCGGAACCCTCCATCTGAAGATCTCCCAGCTGGAGGAGAAACTCACTGAGAAGGTAGCCATTTTGAGACAGTCAGTCAACCAAAAGAATCTTCAAACAAACGTTCAAACCAAACAGTTGTGTGAGACTCAAAGTGGGCTTTTACTGGATGAGAAGAAACAGTTGGAATTAAAGATTGAACATGGAGAACTTTTGAGCAAACCAGTTGCTGGAAAAGAGATGAGTTTAAAGCAGCTGTGTGGAATAGTACTGGATCAGGAGAAGGATGGACATGAATTCATCAAGAAATCAAAGGTCATTTCTGGAGAAGAGATGGAATCCACGCTAGTTGAACCCACTGCTGGATTAATGGAATCTAGTTCAGAGATGGAGGTTGAACAATCTGCAGTAAACACAATGGAGAACGTTGTCCTCCTAATAGAGAAGATGAGAAAGCTGGAAGTAGAACTTAGCTCCATGCCAAGGGACCAGGAATTACATAAGCTTCTCCTTGCCAGTTCAGAAGAGGAAGTTGAAGAGTACGAGAAAATGCTGACTAAGCTCATGCAGATACTTGACCAAATAAAAACATCATCTCCAACACCTACAGCGGTAAGTGTGGAAGACGGGGCACCTGTCGTACGTTGTTCTATAATGGAGCTAGCGGTGATGCCAAAAGTGTCTGAAATTTAAAACATTTCAAAGTATAAAACACTTCATCATTTAATGCAGGCTTGATTTTTGTTTGTCAGACACCTCAATGATTAACGTCTTCAGCATCAACCGTCTTCTTTAGTACAAGAAAATGTTTAAAATATTCCCAAGATGTTTCCAGCACATAAAATCCAGGACTAATGTCTACTCCAATCAGTCAGAACATTAACACCACCTGTTTAATGTTGATTAATATTGTTCTAGTTTAAGATCCTTTAAGTCCTGTTAGTAGTGAGGTGGTGCCTCCGTGGATCGGACTAATCTGATCTGTTCAGCACTGTTGATTGAGATCTGGGGAATTTGGAGGCTCTCACTCAGTTCTTTAGACGTCACAGTTTGGCCCTTATCAATGAAAATCACTTGATCCTTACACTCACACATTTGTCCTGCTTTAAAGAACTGTTGAACTTTGTGAACTAACTTGTGAAATATAAACCACTCAGTGACTGATGCTACTGTAAAGAGATGATCACAATAAACACCATTCTGTAGTGATCCCGAACAGCTACAATCAGAAGATTCCAGAATATCAGAATATTTTTGCTGATGCAGCATCAAGTCTTTCTCCCATCTAAGTTCAGTCTCTGTATTATTTTATAAAATGAAACTTTATTCCTTGTCAATAACTGCTGTAATAACTGTCTCTCGGCTTAGAGCTCAAGTGAACGCTCTTCTGTGACCGAGCAGCAGGTCAAAGGTCAGTCAGCAGCTGCTACAGAACAACTGCACAGCTGTAGAAAACAAAATCAGCATCTGCAGGAACAGATAAAGGTACAAGATCTTTAAACCTGGTTATTTATGGACCTGTTTAATCATACATCACCTGCTCTGTTTAGTTAAAAAAATTTTCTGACCAATAAAAGGACACGAGGACATTTTCAGCCTCAGTTATTTGCCTTTTTTTTTTTTTTTTTCATTTTATTATGTGCAGTGAGAAACAAAACACACAGGAAGGAAGCCAAAAGAATTCATTTCACAATAAAGCCTGTCTGTCTTTTACAGCTTAAGGAGGAGCAGATGGAGAAGCTTCAGGAGGATATACAAAAGGTTCGAGAAGTAAGAACTTTAGGAAGTTTTAAGTTGCAGATTTTTGGATTCAAAATCTTTAGTGTTTTTGAGAATGTTACTGCACAGGTGAAGATGATGACTGCTGCTCTGTCTGAGAACTGCTTTGACATTTAATCTCTAGGCTTTAGAGCACAGTACTGAAAACTCTACAGTGATTTCAGCACTTCAAAAGGAGCTACATGAGGTTAAAGGTCAAGCAGAGGCTACTAAAGAGGAACTGAACACCTGTAAAGAACTCAGCCAGAGACTTGAGGAACAGATCCAGGTATATTCTGTATTTGTATTTAATATAGATAAATATTTGTGAACATGTTATTGATTAATGAGACACCTTTAAATCCAATATTTCTAATTCTAAAGGGAATGTATGTGGAGTGATTTGTGTAATATTGTTTCTGAAAGGAGCGAGAGATGACGATTGCTCTGTTGAAGGATCAGGTGCACAAGGTGAGTGTTCTCTAGTGGATTTAGTCACTTTTTATACCTTATTGTTGTATTAGAGATGATCTCTGAGTCTGTGGCCTGCTCCAACGTTTAATCTTTAAACCTTCTGACATTCAGGTAACTGCTGAAGTGGACAGTTCTAAACTGATTCAGGAACTTCAGGAGGTCAGACATGAAGCAGCAGCAACTAAAGAAGAACTAAACAGCTACATAGAACGGTGTGTCAAACTGCAGGAGCAGATCCAGGTACATCGTTTTAAATTTGATTTCTAAACACAATAGAGCACTTTAGATTACTTTACACAGCTTTACACTCTTAACTTAAGATACAGAGCACACTTTACTACTTTCACCATATTTATACACTTACAGTTTACACTACACACACTATAAATTCACGTTAGTATCTAACTCTGTAGATCTCACCACTTCACACCTGTTCAAACACACACTACACTTTACACTTACATTTCATTGTCTAGGACACACACCTGTTTATTAGAACGATACTTTACTCCACTTTAACATTCAGAACAATATACAGAACTTTACAGACAGATGTAAAGTTGTGGACTCAACAATGTAGTGTAACTTTTTTTACTTTTTTTTAAAGTGGAGTTTTATCATAAAATGTAATCATGTGCAGGCTCGAGATGCAGCTATTGCCCAGCTGATGGAGGAACTCCAGCAGCATCATACAGCTTTAACCAAATCAGGAGAAGAGAAAGATTTGGGTTCCTCCAAGAAGAAAACCGGAAGGGATCATCATGGAAAGTTCAAAGGTGGCAGCTCACCCAAAGACATGGACAAACAGTCTCTCTCCAGGAGGAACTCCAGTACTTCACCTTTGCGTGTGTCCACTGTGGACGTGGGGACACAGGTGGAGGGGGTGGAGCTTGGGACAGAGCTGGAGGAGGTGATTGGTGAATACACTGAACGAATCGAACAGATCCGGGAGCTTCATGCGGCTGAGATTATGGATATGGAGAACAGGCACATTGCAGAGAGCGAGAGTCTGAAGAAGGAGAACCAGAGACTTGAGCAAGAGTGTCACATGATCAGAGATGGCTTTAACAAACTCCGCCCCATACAGGTCAGGCTCCACCCATTACATTATGTATGAATGTGTTGATATTAAATCTGTCCAGTTCTGCAGGTGCTTCCATCATGTGCTCTGCTTGTACACACGAGCACAGCCATGTCAACTTCATACCCTCATCTACATGTTCTCCTGCTTCTGTTGTCTGAGTGTTTGTGTTTAAATTGGTGTCCAGGATGTGAGACCAGTTCACTCTGCATCCTCCCCATTCAGAGACGGATACACCAGTGGTAAGTCATGCTTCTACACCGCACACTAACACTAGTTAGGGAGCCTACTGTCCATTGTTAAAAGTGATCTATACATAAGTTTAATTGAAAAGAATTTGTGGTGTGTGTGTTTGACAGACAGCAGCTCAGAGGTAGGCTCAGAGTTCAGGAGCACACCTGAGGGGGGGCGGCCAGACGACACACACCTGCCCGACCGGCTTAAGGTACACACACACACACACACACACACACACAGCCACACAAACCTATACTTGCCTTGAGTTTTTACGGTATATACACATACACATATTGTGGTAAATGTAGAGCTATACTGTATATAGTGTGTGTGTGTGTGTGTGTGTGTGTGTGTGTGTGTGTGTAGGCTCTCCTCAGGGAGGTCCATCAGGAGGGAATGCAGGTTCTTTCTCTATCTGAGTTGAGTTTGTGTGATGAAACTGCAGACCGCAGCAGTCTGTTGGCACAGATCACACACCTCCAGGCTCAGCTCACACAGCTGCACCAGGACACACACACCACCCAGCAACTGCACCACAGTCTGAGCATGACAGGTAACCCAACACCCACCCCACAAACCATCACCCACCCTACTCCAGCCCCAAAAAACATACACTTGGGATGGAGGAGTAAGATCGCTTATATACCGAGTAAAATATCTCATTACAGAGAAACAGACAGGAGAGCGAGACAGAGAGGCAGACGAGTGTGAGAGGATAAAGGCTGAGCTGGCACAGGTCAAACTGGAGCTGAAGACATCACTGAAAACCCAACACACACACATGAGAGAGCTCGACACACTCAGGTGAGACAAGCACACACAGTTGTGTATACAACAGTGAACGTACATCATGCGTCCATTTATATTACTGTGTGTTTGTGTGCAACAACAGGGCCGAAGTGCGTGTGAAGGAATCTGAGCTGGACGCAGTGAGTGACCGCCTGACAGAGGAGCAGCGGCGGGTGAGAGAGCTGCAGTGGGAGGTGGAGAGAGAGAGGAGCAGGGCTGACAGAAGGGCTGAGGGAGAGAGGGAGGAGCTGGAGGTAAGTGATATTACAGGACCTCAGAACTGACACTGTCATTACTAATCATTGTCAGTACCTGTGAAAGTGGACAGAACTCATATGGAAGAAACACCTGCAAATTCGAGTCAGAAGAAATAAGTCTCCCACGGTGGATAGGTGACGGTGCTCACCTGAATGTTTATCTCTCTGTAGGATGTGAGACTCTCTATGGAGGAGGAGAGACGGGTTTCAGCACTGAGAGAAGCAGAACTCTCCAAATACATGGGCCTGGTGACACAGCTGCAGGTACACTGTGTGTGTCTGTGTGTATGTGCATGTGCATGTGTGTGTGTTAGTGCGTGTGTGTGCGTGCGTGGGTGTGCGTGTGT